>JABXWE010102337.1:0-24496 GCA_014611495.1 Limonius californicus
TTAATTAAAAAGGTCAATGATAAGCACATTCTGATCTTGGTCCCAGTTTTCATTTAATTAAGCTCTTAAATATTTGCATGTAGTGACATATGTACACTAAAATGAACCCTTAAACAAGAAATAGAAATGGTACATATTACATATTTGGGAAGTAGGAGAAATCAATCTATGCATCCAGACCAAGTAATAAAACAACGAATCGAATTAGCAAGAGCATTCTTTTTGAAACCGAAACTACTTCAAGATACGGGAGAGATTTACTAAATGTTATGTAAGGTCAGTTCTTCCGTACGGACAAGAAGGATAAGAAACGATGAGATATTGGAAAGGGTGGGACAGAATGTATAGCTAATAACAGTAATAAAACGCAGAAAATTGGTATACCTGGCCACATACGTAGAGGTCCAAAATATAACCTGTTTCATTGAATATTAAATGGAAAAATTGAAGGCAGTAAAAAATTGTCAATAAAAAAACCTTTGACAGTGGGCGGGTGTAACAGTAGAAGAGTTTAGCCTCGGTTCAATATCGCGACAAGTTTAAAACAATCATATGCATGAGTGTTACCACCGTTTGACTAAAGCATGGTACCTGCAGAAGAATGTCAATGTTGGAGTCGTTCTTCGGTTACAACGGTTTTGGTGACAATCAGCATTTTTATTTTGTTAATATTAATTTTCAAACCTGTATTTGCGTACTCTTTCTTCACTCTTCGTAATAGATATTGTAGGTCTTCACAGTGTGTCGCGTAACAGAGGCGGAAGTAACAGAATAGGTAAAAATATAACAATAGGCGAGTACAATATAGAGGTGGTACGAGAGTTTACATAACTATAGGCTCCCAAATAAATAATGAAACAAAAACTGAAGAAAAAATAAAAAGGAGGATTCTAATAGCTAATAAATGTTATTATGGTGTTGAAAAATAGCTAAAATCGCCTAACTTGACAAGAAAATCCAAATGTATAATATACACTAATAAAATCAGTACTAACATATGTCTCCGAAATGTGGACGCTCATTAAATCCGACGAAAACCTCGTAGGAATCATTGATACGAAAGTGTTAAGAACAATATTTGGACCTGTTCAAGAAAACCAAGAATGGAGAAAAAGATACAACCATTAAATATATGAAAGGTATGAAGATGTAGACACAGTCAAAACAGTGGAAATAGGAAGACTAAGATGGGCAGGAATGAGAATGGACGCAGGAAGGTGCACAAAACGTGTACTAAGGGCAAAACTAGATGAAATTCCAGGAAGCGGTAGACCTAAATTAGATGGATAGACAGGCTAGAAAAAGAACTGAGAAATATAGGACTAACCAACTAGAAGAATAAATCCCAAGATGGAGATAGATGGTGGAGAACCCTTGAGGAGACCAAGACCCACCCAGGGTTGTAGTGCAAACGATGATGATGATGAAGTCTTCAAGGTTATCTATAAGTATTGTCCTGTAGTCAGCGTATCGAATGAAATTGATATATTCTTCCTTAATTATTAACCCGCTGTGAGAACTGCTCTCTGAATAGATGTTAACCAGAGTTGGGAAAGGATACACCCTTGCCTGCATCCTCGGTTGATATGAAATTTTTCAATTCCGAGTTTATCTACTTTTGCAGTAGCAATCTGCTTCCAACGAAGCTCTTTATTTACATCTTCTAAAATTCGTATACGTTCTGAATGTTTTATTTTATCAAAAGCTGTATCCGCATCGACAAAGCAGATACATATATACTATATTTTGATAATTTAGCCGTATAAGCTGTATAAGCACTTGCATAGTATAAAGAACTTCTCTATTAGTGCCCACTACCTTCCCAAACATATGGGTTCGCTTTTATCAGGGCACGTGTTAGGACCAACCTCCGGGGGTCCTGTTGCTGGTCTCATGTCTGGATAAAAGAGAAGGGGCATCTACAAATCGGGCTAGCGACCTACTTGTAGTTGCAATACAATAAGGTTTATAAATCCACTAAACAACCTCTGGCCTAAGTTGACGGACCCAGTAAGAATAAGGACAAACAGAAATACGGTTTTTAAAAGACAACTAAAGAAACAAAAATGGAGGAAAACACAAGAAGGTGCGTAAGCTGGAATATTACAACCTGGAATGGAAAAAGACAGGAATTACTATTTGCGATGAACGAACATGCTGTCGACTTTCGCACACTTTCGGAAACAAAACGGAAAGGTAAAAGGACAATACGATCTTATGATTATACACTAACACACAGTGGAAAAGAGAAATATAAAAGTGCCCCAGAAGACATGGGACATCGAGGAAATATCTTATAGAAAGAATAATAAAAGTAGGAATGCAAGTGGATAAAGATAAACTTTACATTTATAATGTATATGCTCCTGACGATGGTAAACCAATAGAAGAAATACATGCCTTTTACCAACTTCTACAAGAATAAATCAACAAAATACCGAAAGTATAAAACCCTAATAATGTGAGACATGAAAGGTATAATTGGCAGTGTACCAATAACTGGAGTAAAACACAGATTTAATGAAAACCATATAAACAAAAACGGGGAATGAATGTGATGAACGATCTATGAATAAGTAATACCTTTTCGGGGCGTACGTCACATAAAAAAATCATCTGGTCTAACTCAAGGGACCAATCGTCAACGATAGACTACATAATATCTAACATTGATATACATCCATCATGCATTTTTGATGTGGGATCCTGTATACAAATAGATTACGTTAGAAATTTACAACCAACTCCATAAACACATAAAATAATGCAGAAATAGGATGGAATAAGATCTCAACAAACATTAATGAAGCAAAGAAGGAAGCATTAGGAGTAAAACAACTAAATATAAATGCTGAAAGATGCCCAAAAGTATGGTTTAACCATGAGGTAGCAGAATTTGTGCAGAAACAAAGGCAGGCGTATATAGAGTGCCTGAATAACAGAGCAATACAACAAACGAACATGTACATCGAAATAAGAAACCCAGTAAACACAAGAATCTGCGAAATAAAGAACGACTACTAGACGAAACTCACGAAGGAAATGGAACGAGATCTTTATGGAGCACAAAGAAAGGTGTGTGGAATGCAAAAAAGAAGGCAGGAAGTAAACGTATACACACAAATGCAAACAATAAGCAAACAACATGGGAGGATAACTTTTAGAATTTATACACAGAAGACAACACACCTAAAGAACAAACACGAGAACGCAAATGCAATTAATGGCAGAACAGATAACAAAGGCAACAAAAATATTAAAATATAGGAAAGCTCCTGGCCCAGACGCGACAATAATGAACTGCTGAAATACGAATAAAAAGATCTAAATGAGGAACTGGAAAAGATTTTTCAAATTATCCTTGACACAGGTGAAATACCAAAGGATTAGAAGAACAGCACAACGGTCACCGTATTTGAAAACGCAGACAAAAAAGACCTGAAAATTACAGAGTAGTGCTGTTAAGAATCGGCAATTTTGAGGAATCAATTCTCGATTCTGAAAAGAATCGGTTCTGGATTCCAGAATCGCATTGTGATTCTCGATTCTAGAAATGATTTCGATTCTCGATTCTAGAATCGAAAATCGTTTTTCGGTTCTAGAATTTAAACTAGTTTCCTAATTCTAAAATCAAGAATCGTTTGTCTTCTCTTGAAACAAGAATGGCTTGCGATTCCAGGATTGAAAATAGTTTCCAAATTCACATCTTTAGTATTGAAAGATAAAATGATAGGAGAAGTGAGATTAGTCTTCCAATTTCAGAATTATTAAAGTCTTGGAACCTGCAATCGGTATTTATTATACGATTTAGAATCTTCTAATATAAATATATGTATTAAATATTTGGTAGTAGCATTTGAAAAGTATAATCAACACTTTTTAATTTATTTTTTATTTATTTTCGTGACAAATACAAAATTCGTTAAGCTGTTTTAATGAATCGGATTTCCATTCTCGGTTCTAGAATCGGATTTCGATTCTCGGTTCTAGAATCGGATTTCGATTCTCGATTTTAGAATCGGATTTCGATTCTAGAATCGAGAATCGGTTTTAACGACGCTGCAGAACCCATTCTTATAGATAAAGAACTGATTCCTATTCTAGACTCGGAATCGTTTGACAGCACTATTACAAAAGCACCACACTGCTTAATGCGGCCATGAAACTATTTACGAACATACTGAAAACAATCATCCCTAACAGAAATTCAACAACAAGACTTTCAGAAGAACAAATTCGCACCGGATGCTATCTTTATAATACGCTAAGCTATAAAGAAATCTATACAAGATAACAAGCCATTATATATGTCTTTCATAGATCTAACTAAGGTCTTTGACATATCAAAGTCAATGATATATCAGCGATATTAAAAGACAAGGACGTGCCCATGGAAATAATACACATCCTCAAACAGCTAAACACCCACACGAAGACCAGAATACGAACAAATAACAAAGGAACTGAAGAAGTTTCATTATCGACAATCGATATCGGAAAAGGGGATTCCTTAAGCCCTGTTCTGTTCAACCATGTTATGGATAAAATTATAAAGAAAGTTAAAAATACAGGTAAAGGATTCAGAAGGAGCAACCAAGAGATTAAAATAATATGTTATGCAAATGATGTCGTAGAACTATCCAAAAAGGAAAGACTTGTCCACGCCTTCTATTTAACGGCCAAGAAAATCATTTGAAAATATTGGCAGATACGACGAAGTTCCTGGTAGTTTCTAAAGAATCGAAAAGATGCAAAATAGTAATCGAGAACAAGACGATCGAACAAACGATGACATTTAATTATATGAAATTTGAAGTTTCAAATGTCATACGGTGGTCAAATCGGGCAACCAGAATGTTGTTTGTTTGTTTGTTTTATTTAACGTCGGCCTATTTCTGCTACTATGGCTAACCACCGACGCCAGGGAGCGATCCTACCACACCTGAAAATTTAGCCTGTTTGAGAGTTCTTTTGACGTGCCCAACAACACTTTGACACGGGGCCTACGATTTTAGTTCCTATCCGAGAAGAAGGGCCGTTTTAGCGTTTTTCAACGGTCAGAAAAAAACCACCGACTTCGGCGTCCGGATTAGAACCCAGGACAGCTGCGTGAAAGGCATACGGCCAACCTATCCGAGCTACCGGGACCGGTAACCAGAATGTCATTTGTGCTCAGTTCGGTTTGCCATTTCCCCATGAATAGATTTACGCCAGAACCACGCTTGCATATTGTGCAAATTTATTTCGAAAATCGTGGTTCAGTTCGCGAAACCTACCATGCGCTACGTTCATTTTACGGTTGACATAATCGTCCATCCGAGCAATTAATTCGAATAACTATGGATCGGTTTCGCACCACGCATGCTCTAATTGATAATACGCATCCGCAGAGAAGTCGTACAGTGCGCATCGAAGAAGCTGTTGCTGCTGTAGAGCGTAGTATTGAAGAGGACCCGAATGAGTCGATTAGCCATCGCGGACAGCAATTAGAGCTACGGCCATCCACTTTATGGAAGATTTTGCGGAAAGATCTTGGTTTACGAGCTTACAAGATCCAGCTCGTGCATAAATTGAAGAGCTTGACCATCGCATGCGTTGTACGTTCGTTGAATGGGCCGAACACGAGATTGCTCTTGATCCTCATTTCCACCACATAATTTTGTTCAGCGATGAGGCTCATTTTTGGCTGAATGGCTACATCAACAGGCAAAATTGCCGCATTTGGAGTGAAGAAAATCCACAAGCAATTATTGAGACGCCGTTACATCTACAAAAAGTCACTGTTTAGTATGCTTTATGGGTTGGTGGAATCATTGGTCCATATTTTTTCAAAAATGATGTCAGCCAGTACGTTACAGTCAATGGAGAGCGCTATAGAGCCATGATTACTGACTTTTTCGTTGCCCAATTGAATGGCATTAATCTGGAAGAGCTGTGGTTTCAATAAGACCGCGCAACATGCCACGCAGCGCATGCGTTAATCGATTTATTGAAGGAAACATTCGATGAGCGCATAATTTCGCATAATGGACCTGTGATCGTGTGATTTAACACATTATTTTCTGTGGGGATATGTGAAGTCGCTAGTCTACACCGATAAACCAAAGACGATGGACGACTTGCAAGCCAACATTCGGATTATCTTTCCAATAAAGCTAATACCATGGCCATTACCACGATTTTTACGTGTTTTATTTCATTTTAAAGGTCTATACCTCTAAAAAAACACCCGTTATAAAGCAGCAAAGCTGCACCAGGAGAGACATCGTATGGAACAACAAAGAAATTGACATCCAAGCAAAAGTGGAAATGAGGTATGCGACAGAATCACGAGCTCAGTCACGCAAATACTACTACGTACGGCCGAAAAAGGAAAAGGAAAACAACTACGCCAGATAACAGACCACACGATCCAGGACAGAATATGGAATGATGAGGTCAGACAGAAGATATAATATATAGGTTCTACACCTTTAAAAAAGCACCCGCTATAAAGCAACAAAGCTGCACCAAAACAACAAAGAAATGGACATCCAAGCAAAAGTCTAAATGAGATATGCGACAAAAACACGAGCAGATGTCTCAGTCACGCAAAGACTACTACGTACGGCCGAAAGGAAAAAACTACGTCAGATAACGGACCACACGATCCAGGACAGAATATGGAACGATGACACTAGACAACAGATGTAATACATATATAGGTTCTATACCTCTAAAAAAGCACCCGTTATACAGCAACAAAGCTGCACCAGAAGCGACATCATATGGAACAATAAAGAAATGGATATCAAGCAAAAGGGGAAAAGGGGTATGCGACAGAAACGCGAGCAGATACTTCAGTCACGCCAAGCTACTACGTGCGGCCGAAAAAGGAAAAGGAAACAAACTACGCTAGATAACAGACCACACGATCCAGGACAGAATAAGGAACGATGACGTAAGACAAAAGATGTAATATATTAGATGGACTCGAAAGAGACGGAGAGAATGGGAGGAACGCAATACAACAATCTCGAA
The DNA here is from genome assembly GCA_014611495.1 of Limonius californicus. Classification (NCBI taxonomy): domain Eukaryota; kingdom Metazoa; phylum Arthropoda; class Insecta; order Coleoptera; family Elateridae; genus Limonius; species Limonius californicus. The sequence continues at coordinate 7,021 of JABXWE010102337.1, forward strand.
CAACGGGTTACCCAAAATACTATGGGACCGTAAACCAGAAACCACCAAAGCGGTGGATGGATAGCTGGACCTCAACATCACAAGAGTGAAAATTGGAACAAACACGCCGAAGACCTACTACAGGAAAAATAAGAAAAAGACGTTAGGACTACACAAATCCTACAATGTTTTTTGCATACCATTTTTTTATATTAGTAAAATTTGAATGCCAGTACTGTAGGAGTATAATGTGTGTAATATATTACTAATTTCTAATATAAAACTAAAACAGTATAGGTCAGTTGGGTTCAGTAATAAGTATATCAGCTTACGTGAACGTTTTTACTAGGCAAGCACTAAAAAACTAATAATTACTTAGAATTAAAATGAATTGCATCCTTTTGTCTTCAGAAAGGTAAGGATATTTTACAGAAAAACACCATTCCGCTAGGAAGGCTTAAGATTTTCATTAATCACAATGAGACTAAAACACTTGTCCAAACGCAGAAGTTGGAGGTTAACCCTTAAGTTATTGTAAATGTTTGAAATACATTTGAACTATCAAAGATACACACATAAATATGTTATGCCCCGATTGTTTTTTGAACAGTTTGGGGTCCGTGCTCGCTCAAGCTTATGCAACGAAATTCTCTATGTTTGTACATCGAAAAACCTTTATACATACAAATGTTAAGTACATATGTAATGTAAATAGTAGATGGTAGTAAAAATATTTCCCACAATTTATTGTGTATATATTTTCGAACACCCACCCTTTAATCGAACTAGAGTTGGTCAAATACAATAAATTATTTAAAAGGTAAAACAGGCTGCTTGTTCCTGCCAAAAAATTCCCACATACAAATGAGAATTGCAAAGATAAATTACATCAATTTATGGGTTTTTTCGATGTTAAGGCATGAAAAGCTAATAACCCCTGGCTATCAATTCTGGAGCTGACTCAAATCATCGTTGTTTGCATGAAATAATGAAAGCGAATTGACACCAATAGTATCAATTATATAGAGCAGCAATCTTTTAAAAAAATGTGTGGTACTAATTATTGTATTATGTTATTCCTTTTACATAATAATTCCTTACCGGTCATCATATATTCAGCAATAACAGTGTTGTAAGTTCATATTTTCACATAAAATTGCTAAACCATCAGACTTTGTGACATTTTATGAATCTGCCCGCGTAAATTCTACTTATCGTTTTAATTGTAGATTCGGTTCAAAGCAGAATACATAAAATTGCTACAGTAAAAATGATGCAATAGGAAACGATTGACAGTATTAAAAAAATACATTCGCAGATTTTATTTAAACTGTCATTCATTTACAAGAATTCATCTTTTATGTAACATAATATAACACAACATGAGATTTGTAGTGCTTTAACAGAAAGCTTAAAAGGGCCACATCAGAAAAAATAATTACGTTTCGAGTTTAACCTCGAACTTTGAACCCTAAATTATGGCTTCGACCTAGAGATTGCGTATTACCTTTTTGAAATGAAATTGTAGATGAAATGTAATTATTTTTTTTTATGAAGACCAAGAAATTGCGCGCAAAAATTCCAAAATAATTTTATTTTTCGCTTCTTTAGTCATTTAGCATTAGTGCCGGTTTAAGCTTAGTTTGTAAATTCCAGTGATGCTGCTTACACTAACCATGTGAAATGTCTGAACCCTCGTATTTGCATTTCTTACAAATTCCGCCTTTACTGTTGTCACAACCTAAGTTGCAGATCTAATTTTTTATATGGCGCGACATGAGACATGCATTCAAGGGCGGAGAGATGCAAAATAAGCCGTCATAGACACCATTATCAACTGTTATCTGAGAGATCCAACGCTATGAAGCTACAAATTCCAATCCTGCGATTGTCAAATAAGTACATACATACAGCCTTTACAAATCCTTCCAAACAGGGAAACTTAATCCGTCCTGTGAAAGTTGCTGCAACGCAAAATGTTCTATGCAGATTTATGAAAAGACAAAATTTTCTAAATAGATCTAGTTGTGGACAGGTTATGTAGGTGAGAGTATATTTACGTTATAACCTTTCGCTTCCTCTTAACGAGCTTTTTCAATTTTATTAAGTCCACCCGCATACAATATTCAAAACGAAAGTAGATACATACCTATATATCTAGCACTTCGCAAAGGTAAAAGGATAGACGAAATTGTAAGAGGAGAACTGAAAACTTTGCATTGCTTCCGATTTCCCCGTGAATGCGTCCGAATAAGACCAAACGCTCTTACAAGCGAAGTAAAATGTCTAATTACAAATTATGCTGAGGCAACCGGATTTCCATAAACCGAATTTTAATATTAATCAACTTTGTAATTTAAAGACTTAACAGTTTCAAACTTTCACAATTTGAATACACAACGTGTATTCCTAAAAATATTTTCTCACAAAATTTAATCTCCATTCTCATTTAATGCACAGTGGTAAAGTTTCGCCGCCTCGAGCCATGTGCTTACCGTCAACAAAGCAAAAATAACAACAGATTGCGTTACTTTGCTCTCTAGTGCTGTGAGGTAACAAAACTGAATTAAAGATAAAAAGAGTACCCGCTTACCTTTTGTTATTTTTCGTTACAATCTGCCAAGATAAACCCAGACGGAATCTTCCAATAGCACTGCAAAACAAGGAAAATCTAATTAATTTTCACACTTACACCGACATTTGAATTAATTTACATTTTATTAGAACAGCACATTTCATTTGATTTCAAGCACTCGACGATGGAAGAAGGGAGAGATTGAGGGAAGAAAGAAAAGAGAGGGAAATAAAAAGATAAAATACAGTGAATATGTTTTACTATTTTCAAGCAAGACGTACTTGCAAGTTCACTCTCAAACATGAAACATCCATTATTATACATTAAAATGAAAGAAAAATGGAAGGCGGAAGAGGCCCGGAGGGAAGAAGGGAAAATACGAGACAGCGAGACAGAGAGAGGCGAAAAAGACGTAAATAGAAATAAAGCAGTAGTTATATTATTTTAAGTAGTCATTCTACGTAAGACATCAATTTTAAACAAGAATCAGGTGTGGAATTTTCAAACATGAGCGAAGAGAAAAAATAAAGACCGAGGAAGGGAGAAGAAAAACGAGAACAGAGAAACAACAAAAACAATTGTTAGGTTATTATTGGTAAGCAGTATTTTGTAGTATTATATAAGACTAAAGACAAGGCACTAATTAGTTAGTTATAACGAGTTTGTTATAAGCGTGACAAAGAATTAATAATAATCTATTAATTCAAAGAAAAATAAGGTGGATGAAAAGGATATGTGGTGACGGGCACACAGGTAGAAAAACGAAAAGAGACAGAAAGAGAGAAAGGGGGGAGAGAAAAAATTATTATATTATAACAGGAACATGAAGCATTAATTTAATTTAATAAAACATTAATGAAGACAAGAAAGATCTAAAAGTGGAGACAATACGATAAAAAGAAGGAAAACGTAGCAGCAATAAGTAAGTGTTTATTATTTTCAAGCAGCTTTCCAACTAATTTTTAGTCACGAAATATTTTATACCGTCGTCAAACACGCGAAAGGGAAGGGCAAGTGGTAGGACAAAGAGAAATACAAAGGATGTAAAGATAAGGCGGCGAAAGAGAGAGAGAGGGGCAGAAAGGGTGAGGAAGATAGGAAGGCAGAAAGTATGAGGAAGAGAGAACACAGATAGAGAGGTAATTATGTAAATATTATTATCAAGCAGTTCTCCTGCTTATTAATTAATTCTTACATCCGGAACGGATCTATTCGTAATTTTAAACAGAGAATCAGATAGTGAGAAACAGCGAGAAAATCAAACTGTTTGGTTGCTGTATTTGATAATAAACCGGTGAATAGGAGAGAGAAGAAGTAGGACAGGGAGAACAAGTAAGAAAATTATGAAGAACTTTTCCTACTTAATATATACGAGGGATATTTTTTAAATAAGGTCCGATTTTAATAAGAAGAAAAATACTGTAAATACCATTTAAATATATTTTTTCCATATTCTACATACTTTTATCTACTTTTCTATATAATTTCCATTTTTGTTCAAACATTTGTCATACCGCTCAACAAGTTTTTGAATTCCAACGTCAAAGAAATCTGCCGCTTGTGAAGAAGCCAATGACTGCAGTTTTCATTTCTTCGTCGTCGTTGAACCGTTGACCAACTCCCAAACAAGTGAAAATCACTGAGTGCAACGTCTGGACTGTAAAGTGGATGTTGTTGTTCCCATCCTTGACTTTGTGTTTGTGCAGAAACATGTGACCTTGAATTGTCATGTAGCAACATCACACCGGAAGACAGTAGGTCACGTCGCTTGTTTTGTATGGCACGCCGAAATTTTCTCAAGGTCACACAATAGGCATCAGAATTGATTGTTGTGCCTCTCGGCATAAAATCCACTAACAAAATCCCTTTCCTGTCTCAAAAGACAGTTCACATGAGCTCTCGTACTGAAATTGTCTGTTCGGCTTTCACTTTGGTTGGCGATAGGGTTTCTGAAAATCCGACCTTTTTCAAAACCGCAGTTTTTGGTTTTTGAAAATTGAAAACCGGGGTTTCGGTTTCGGTTTTTCAAAACTTTGTCTTATATACATATACTTATAATCAAAATTAAGATAATAGCTGTTTTGAATTAATTAATAAAAGTTGTATTTACAAAGTTGGCACTTAATGAGAATGAAAGTTTCTTAAAATTCGCACTTTTTTAAAACCGCCGAAATACTTATATAGTTACATACTTTTTTGCCTACTTTTAAATAAAACAATTTTTTAAATTTATCTTAATGTTTACTAATAAATAAAACATGAAAGATAATTAATACAAATAATTTAAAAAAAATTAAAAAAACACTAAACTATTTAAATGTTTGTCGTTTAACCGGGATCGTAGTTTTGTACAAAAGTTGGCGCTTAAGGAAAATGTTCTTTCCGCGTAGGTGGATGTTGCTTTAATTGTCGAAAGTGCTTGAAACAAAAGATTTAAATTTTTGGTTTTCTCGGAAGTTCAATTATGTATAGCGAACTCCTGTTTCATGGAATTAGAAGGAGACAATTGTTTGTATATAAGTACTTTCGTTCAACACGTCTGTAATGGCACTAAATATTTCTTCGCCGACAAAAAGGGTGGTAAAAGTATGGTACATTCATAAATTCCTGTTTTGTCGGATACTGAGATTCTGCGAAAAATTGTCTAGAAATATATTCTACCCATAAGCAGAATAAGTTTATGAGAAAAAAGACTAGGATTAAATAAAACTTAAATACGTCCCATGCAATTAGCCAGGTATACGAGAAAGAGGTCAGACAATGACGGACAAACCCTAATCCCTTACAGGTGCAGATGGTGGTTTTCCCCGTTTTCGAAGCATCTTGTTTTCAAAATATACAGAAATTGTTCCTGTGGGGAAAAAACCGGAAACCGCATTTTTTATGTCGGTTTTTCGGTTTCGGCTTTTGCCCAGAAAACCGCGGTTTTCGGGTTCGGATATATCCGAACCAGAAACTCTAGTTGGCGACGATGAGTGTCGCCATTCCATTGACTGTAGCATTATCACCGTAAACAAATTTGACGGTGAATTTTGCTGCTGCCAAGTATCTTGCACTCAAGAATCGAATTACAGATCGTATCTCACAGTTGGTGGGCGACTCAATTTTCTTAAACATTATAAACTTCTACAGCTCAACACACAGGCAGACGATATGGCTGCAAATGGCGTCTAAACGCGCGCAAAGCATGCTGGGAGCAGACACTCAAGCGCAATGCGGCGATCGCGGGTCATTCTCACTATAATTCACAAACGGACCTTATTTAAAAAATGCCCCTCGTATTATCAAAACACAACATTACATTGTAGTATATTTATACAAAACAAAGAGAACGAGCTACGACAGAATGAAGAAACAAGCAGGCACATTACAGGCGACAGTAAGCGAAAATGTGTATTCTGCAATCGAAACCTTTATCCCTTTTCATGAAAATATTAAAATTATTTTAAGAAAAGTCATAATAAATAAAATATTCATTTTAAGTATGGCAACTGGTATTAGCTATACAATGCAGACTCGCTAAAACATATGATCCGAATTATTTACATCCGGATTACTGTGATCTATATTATTTTTTAATTCAATCAGAATACCTATCATTAAAGACATCCGCCTTTCTATTTGATTCATATATTTATGCAAATCTACAAAACAAATGTGAATCTCGCTGTACGGGTATGTAATAAAATATATCGCATGATAGTAAACTTCTTCTTAGGGTGCTTTATCGCTTACGAGACGTAGCGATCTTCTCTCCTATGCCTGTGATGGATGTTTAGAGTGCAACAGGCGTAGAGGACCTACAGCTTAACGTGGGCTCCGAACCACGGGAACTGTAAATATTGCTACTCAAGAGAAGATCGACTAGGCAGAAAGTAATAGTAAACAAAGTCTCTTATATCTTTTGGCTGAAATAAATGTCTGGTATTTTAAGTTTCTTAGAATTAATATATTATTAAAACACGGTATTCAATTCCATCCACTTTTAACATTACGTTTATACAGGGTGTCAATTTAAAAACGTACAATGCGTTATATCTCTGGAAATAAAAAAGATCCTGAACTTCTCTAGAAAACATTCCTACTATGTACATAGAAAGGGAATCATAAGGACTTATAAGTTATAACATTTTTTCAAATAGTAACACCCTCTTTGAGATGCCCCATTGAAAAGCTCTTGGAAAATGCTATTCAGTAGTATCAGTCTTTTTTTCCCGATTCATTTCGAAAAAAATAAATTTATACCAATTATTGTAATTAAAATTAAAAAATAATAGATTGAATATATTAATAATAATAAAAGGCAATTTCAACAGGTATTTATTTTTATTTTAGCTTTATACGTATTTCGACATACAATATGTCATTATCAAAAGCATTTAATGAAGTAAACATTTGTAGTTGCTTGGGTAACAGCACACTGGATCTTGGTTTTGGGCTTGGCTCAGGTCTTCTATTCCAAAACTTCCAATAGCGGGAAATTTATGAGTTGAGTTTGCTCATTCATTAAAGGTGTGTTTGTTAAAGTGTGTTTGTGAATTTGAAAGGCCTCGAGTATATCCAATTTACGTTTATCATCACAGAAGTGTAAAAATGTTATTATATTATGTGATGTCAATGCATGATTGTGTTCTAATAAGTGTTTAGCATAGTTAGATTTTTCTGGGTGTTTATATTTGTATGAGCGTATGTGTTCTTTGTATCAGGTGTCAAAATTTCTAATTGTTTGACCTATGTATACATAATTACAATGTGAACAGTTTAATTTGTAAATACCTGATTTTAAAAAATCGTTAGTTCTGTCTTTTGCGTTGAATAAGGTGTTGAAAGTGTTTTTTGTTGTTTTATAACTTACTTTAAATGTACTTGATTTGATTATAATTTTAGCAATTTCTCCGATATATCACCGAAATAAGGAATTGAAATATATTTACCATTTTCAGAGTGGTCTTTAGAATATATTTTTTGAATTGCTAATTTATAATCTTTCTTTTTGATTAGTGTGTCTATCAGTTTTGTGTGGTACCCATTACTGTGTGCAATTTGTTTAATAATCGAAATCTCTTTGGTGTAATCAGTGTTACTTAAGGGAACTGTTAAAGCTCTATGTATCAGTGACCTATAGGCTGCTAATTTATGTGTTTTATGGTGACATGAGTCCTGTGGTATTGTGATATCTGTTTGTGTAGGTTTTCTATAAATAGAGGATTCGAGTTTGTTTTCGGAATTAATTTTTATGTTTAAGTCTAAATAATTAATACATCTGTTTTGTTCTGTTTCTAATGTAAAGTTTTATGTTTGAGTGTAGAGTATTAATAAACGTTAATAAGTCACCAATAAACTCAAATGAACTATTAAAACATGCTAAAATATCATCAACATAACGGAACCAAAATATAATTTTCGAAGATTGATTTGATTCAAAAATTCGATCTTCTAAACCTTCCATAAATATATTAGCTAAAAGTGGAGAAATCGAACTTCCCATTGGTAAACCGTTTTTTTTGAAGATAAATTTTATCATTAAAAATAAAATAATTTTGAATAATACAAAGTTCGAATAATTGAATCAACTCATTTCGTTTTGTTAATTCAACATTTTTGTTGATAAAAATATTATTTAACAAAGGAATACACTCTTGAGGAAGTATTTGTGAAAACATATTGGTGACATCGAAACTAACTAGTTTGCAGTGTGGTGGTTAACTTAAACTGGACAACCTACTGATTAATTCGGAATTTTTAACAGAATATTTTGGTGTGTATTCTAAACTAGTAACTATATTATTTAATGTTTTGCTAACATGTTGTTGGGTGCGTTTATGTATGAGACTACCAGTCTAATAGGCATTTGGGGTTTATGTATTTTTATTAAACCGTATAGTTTTGGTGGTTGTGGGTTTGGGTGTATTATTTTTCTTTTCTCATAATCTGTTACAATACAGTTACTTAAGGTTTCTAGAATGGACAGAATTTGAATCCTTTATTTAGAAATTTTACTTCCTTGTCCTTAAATTCTATGTTTGACAAATTTAGGAAACGAAGATGGAAATTTATGATGGTGTTGGGTTTTGTATAATTTTTAAGTTCACGTATGTTTTGCTCTAATCTTAAAAGTTTGTCTTTCTGTATTGTGTATTTTTTAAATTTAATTTTGCTAACTAATTCTCTAATGTCATTGTCAAAAACGTCAAATTCAATTGGATGTAATTTGTATGTGAGTTCTGTGTGGGAGTACCTTTAAATGAATGTGCAAGTTGTCTCTAATTCTGAACCATTTCTTTGATTGTTCTTTCAATCATATTTGCTTAGCGTTTTTGATCTCAGCTATGTAATTTTTTTTCTTGTATTGATGTTAATGTAGTTCGGAATAAGCTTCTTTCTTAGACATTCTTGATTAAACCAAACGTTCTGTGCTGCTAATCCATGTTTCATCAAGATCTTCTTGTATAGTTTGGCTTGTTCTTCTAGTGAAGATGATAATAATTTGTTAATTGTTTGCTGCCTTACTTCGTTGAAATTCATACTTTATATATTAATAATAATAATAGGCAATTTCAACAAGTATTTATTTTTATTTTAGCTTTATACGTATTTCGAGATATTACAATATGTCATTATCAAAAGCATTTAATGAAGTAAACATTTGTAGCTGCTTGGGTAACAGCACACTGGATCTTGGTTTTGGGCTTGGCTCAGGTCTTCTATTCCAAAACTTCCTATAGCAGGGAATTTATAAGGTCAATTTGCTCATTCATTAAAGGTGTGTTTATGAATTTGAAAGGCCTGGAGTATATCCAATGTCTGAAACGCACCGAATTTTGTAGAAAGTCGGTGTCACATCGAAGCGCAAACGAGCAATTTTTAGTGTTTGATAACAATCACAGGGCAAAGAATATGTTTGCCACGTGTTTACCCCGCCTGCCGACACTTCAAGCACTTTCTCTTATCTCGCTCGCGTTCTTTATTGCTGCTGCTTGTTTGCTTTGTCGTGCGTTCATGTAAAATAAATAAATAAAAGCTCCACGAACCTATGCATTAACCTAATATTATCAAATCTTGTTAGAATTCTGCTTTATTGACAGTCACATAATTATTTTGACAGTTTTCTCACAGATGTCAACGTAATTTGCACTTATTTGCGCATACTCACAGACAGAATTTTGTATAAAATTTTGTATAACATTCTGTTACGCGTATTGCAGAATTTTGCACAAGACTATGTCAAAATGTTGTACAAAATTCTGTGCCGTGTCATACAGGCCTTATAGAACTAAAGTGGGGGAATTCATAAAAGAGAGCACTTAAAGTTGATTATTCTCCTGTTTTTAAAGCCATCTTTAAAGAAGTGTATGTGTTTTGGAGGCTACTAAAACATAATTATTATACTTTGTTCGAAGTCATTCTCATTGTTTGTAATACACAGTTGACCACTTCTAAATAAATTGCTTTGGGCTATCCTTAATATGTTACTTGTATTACCTGATAAGCATTCAATACTATTTTATCTTATTATCATAGAGCTTTATATGTTTTTCTGTGCTATTGGTTTCATGACAATGTTTTGTTGGAATATTCAAGGTTGACAAGATCCAGTTTTAAAATTTTGCCAAGATTTAATTTTTAGTAACTTGAAAGTACATATTTTATGTAACTTCTTTATTTTTTTTTGCTACCCTAATAAGCCTCTATTGTGCACTACTTTCAATTTAATGGAGATATCTACATGCAGAAAAATGTAAAATCAATCCAGCCCTATTCTCAAAATGTTTAAAAGTTTTTTTCTATCCATATCAGTACCTTCTCTGGATCTTCTGTCTTTCGGATTCGACGTTAAACTGTAGGTCCCCCGTGTTTCTGCCTTAGCGCTGAGGAGAAACACGTGACAGAGAAGAGGCCGGTGTCCAGCAGTGGGACGAAAAAGGCTGTCAATGATATCAGTTTAGTTATGAACACCTTCTGCTTTTGAACTTGTTAATTCTTTTAGTACTTTATGGTATCCATGTTTGATGATCATATTCGGTTCTCATTTCTACAACAAATTTTTCAATTTCTCCAAATGTCAGATTGTCTAATAAAAATATTTATTACTTTTTCTGTTTGCTCTTTTTCTTGTGTTTCTTTATTTTCATAATTATGTTTCCACTAAATTAGTATTTGTTAATGTAACCCAACTTTTTCTTGTTTGTGCAGGTGGCCCCATAATTTGCCAGGCTGAACTAGACTCGCTTAAAAACGAAAATGGTGCACTTAAAAGCAGGAACCGTGAGTTGATGCTTCAACTGTCCACAACTCTTAATGAAAATACAGGACTGTTTGAGCGTGTAATGCTTATGCAAGCAGCCAACGAGCGTATGCACAAAAAACTAGGTGAACTTAAAGATGAGTACAATATTACCATCCACAACCTCAACATAAGTATAGAGCAGAACCATGCAGAAGCTGTTAAGGACCACCTTAGCAAACTTCAGACCATGCAAGATATCTTTAGTGACATTGATGTCGAACGCCAGAAAACAGAGGATGAAATTCGCAAACACGAACGTTCTAGCAGCACAACAAGTCTTGCAAATCCAGAATTATCCGCAGAATCTGAACTCAGTGAACGGCAAGAGAGTCATACAAAACAACAAATGGCTCTTAATTGCCAGCTGCAGGAAGTGACCAAAATGCTGGCCCTTAAAGAACATTTAGCTCAGCAAATGCAAGCCAATAACTGCTACATGGTCGACTACAAGGCTATAGCTGATAATGAGGAAAAAATTACAGTTCTGGAGAGAGAGAAAGACGAATTACTGCAGCAGCTGAAGAATGCACAAGTACAAGGTGTTAGCAGTAAAATTGCAGAGCAAAGGCGCAAACGAGTTCAAGATTTAGAAAAGGAAATACAGGCATTGCATAAAAAGGTTTGTATTTTGTTAATTATTAGTCTTTTCAGATGTTTTGCTATTATAAAAATAATAGCAATAAATATTTTAACTATTTTTTCATCTCAAATATTTATATATTATTTTTTTTTTATGAAAGGAATTTAAATTTACTGAATTATAATAGATACGAAAATAGATCAGTATTATAATAAATTTTATATTTAAATTTGATGGAACTATACAAAAATGTATAAGAAAAAGATATTTGTGTATATTGCCCCATTTGAACCTGTTTGTAGAAAGTAACATTTATTTTTATTTATTAATATACAAGGATTTTTCTGAAATTTATTCCCAAGACATTTTACTAATTTCTGACAGATTTTTTTATTCAATATTTAAAAAAAAATTAGCAAGATTTTCATTTATCTTTGCTTATTTAAATATCTCCCTTTTTATTCGGAATTACTTCTTTTGATTGATTTTTTATAAAATTTAAAACAATTTGAATACTTCTGTAATAAATAAAAGTTAGTTTAGATTATTTCAGTTTCATAGTTACTTTTGTATAATAATACAAATGTAATGCTTTTCACAATTAAAAAAATTATAAGAAGCTTAAAATGGTAATTTATCATTTTATGGGGCGGCGGAAGGTTACAACAGTGTTTTCTACAGTTTTACCAACTTACAGTATAATAATAAACACAAAAGCTGAAATTAGCATATCTAAAAATTTACTTCAGATTCCGTACGGCAAGTTCTTCAATTCTAAACCCTGTGTAAAAAATTAAAGAAAGTTTGCATATTAAAACAAAAGTTGATGTTGGATGGTTCAAAAAACAAAATATATGTCAAAGCTGACTAGATCATGGAAACTGCCTTGAAAATTTTCTTAATATTGTCCACTTTAAATATTCTGTATTTGTTAATTATTGGGAAATTTTAATGTTAATTTTAAAGCTGAGTTTTTGTGTTAGGTAATTCATTGTAGCTTTAATATTGCTAATTTAGATCTTTAGTGGTTAAATTGGGATATTTCTACAGTTCCATGTTACCTTTTCTCCATTTGTGAATCAGCATTATCTCTTACCAGCCAATAAAAGCTCGTCATAATTTTTCTACATTAAATTAAATCTTTTTTGGCGGTATGCAAGGTCAATAGTGCTGGAATATGCTTCGTTTATGTGTTCTAAATATTACTCAAACATTTAATTATCTTCATTTTTTAAATTATATCCGTTATGTTTCTACTATAAACATCTAAATTATATTCATTTAAAATTTACTTTCAGTTAATCGAGCAGGCTCGCTTAATAAAATTAAAAGAAAAGGACGAACAGAAAATCAAGCTGCTTAACAGTGAAATTCAGCAAATGAAATCTACAAAGGTGAAGCTAATTAAGAACATGAAGCAGGAGTCTGAGAAATTCCGTGTGTGGAAGCTGCAACGTGAAAGGGAGCTTATAAAATTGAAAGATCAGGATAGGAAACGCCAGAACCAAATGGTTAAGATGGAAACCATGCACAGTCGGCAGCAGAACGTGTTGAAGAGGAAAGTGGAGGAGGCGGCTGCCATTAACAAAAGACTTAAAGACGCACTTGCTCTTCGAAAAACTGTTCAGGACCAAAAGAATTCTGGAAAAATTGAAAGACTGACGCCTTGGGTAAGTAGCGGAGGCAGAAAATAAAAGAAATAAGTATTGGATAATATCGAAACATTTTCATTTTGTTTAGGTTCAACAAGAACTGAATATTTTTGTTAATACTGTGGATGCGGAAGCAACTCTTGCTGTATTATTAGAAGACAGAGCAGCACTCAGCAAACAGTTGGAAAAACTAAAATTAAATGCTGCAGTAGAGGATCCTGCAGATATTAAGCAGTTGGAAGACCAAATAGATATGCAGTCGGCCCAGATACAAGAGCTGCAACAAAAATTACTGGACTCTGATGAAGGTAAATATTTTTAAATCATATTAATAAGATAAGTGAATTTAGAACGAATGAATGCCAGAACTTTTTTATTAATGTAAAATAAAATAAGTTTGTTTTGCGCTAGCAATGCAACCAACAAATGCTGGGAAACTTTAGTAGATAAGAGCAAACACCGAAGAACCGAAATATTAAGTATTTCAACTTTTAAAAAGTGCATTCAAGAAAATTAATGGAATTTCAAAATTATATTGCTTGGAAATGTATGCATCATTGAAAAATATAGTAATTTTATTACATTTTGCAACTATATGTGTGTTATTAAAAAATAAATAAACAAATTTCCAATTTCTTGCATAACGCGGCACAGTTGTAAAAATAATCTGAACAATTTTTTATGAATTAATGTATATAAAAAGGCATTGTGTGGAGAAGAAATCTAATTTACGGTGCCTGTTTGAGGTGGATATGTTGCTTACTATCAAAGACAATTTGGGTTTTTTTTATAGCTCAATAAATTTTTAACTTATTTTTAGTTAAAATATTCATTACAGTTGCTCATGCTGTCGTAGGAAAGTATTCCGTTTTTCAAATATGATTTGATGGGTTTATTGTCACAAATAACAGAATTATAAGAGATAAACCGTATTCTTATAATAGGTCACGAAAAAAATTTTTTTTGGTATATTATTCACGAATAAAAAACGCATACTTTGATTTTGTAGAAGAATAGTGGATCGTGGTGTGTAACACTTTAATCTTTAAATAATAATGTACTTTTGATAGATTAATATTTAAAGGTATATTTGTAAAAAACGTTTGAAAGAACATTAAAAGTTACAATTCACTTGTTAATGAATTGATTTGCAAGGTACCCTGTACATGAACGCCTTTTATCTACGTCTGACGCCCAGTCAGCGTCTGAATATCCATGTAAATCACCAGCTTGTGAATATTGTAGTTTTACGTCTGCAGTACCGCGCAAGTACCGAAATATTCTCTTCACAGCCTTCCAGTGAGTTTCGCCGTGGTTATTATTAAAACGACTGACATCATTTATAGCAAACGCAATATCGGGTCTTGTGCCTTGTACCGGGTATAATAGGCTACCTACTGCCTCTTGATAAGGTATCTTACCTGTTAAATTATTATTATTTACCATCTCAACTGACAGCTTTTGATTAGGATCACTTGGTGTTGCAACTGGTTTAAAGTTTTTCATGTTGAATTTGGTTAAGATTTCGTTTATGTATTTAGTTTGATCTAGACTGATTCCGTCTGAATTATATGTAATATTTAGACCAACACAGTTTTTAGCGTTGCCCATATCCCTCATTAGAAAGGTTTCACTTAATGAAGCTTTTAACTGGTTTTTCATCTGCTCATCATTCCAAAATATCAGTAAATCGTCTACGTAGATGGCTACGATTAACTGTTTATTTGCACTGTAGTAAACACACGGATCTACCCGTGATTTTATCAAACCATATGATTTTAAGAATTCATCTAATTTTAAATTCCATTTTCTTCCACTTTGCTTCAAACCGTAAATGGCTTTACGCAACTTACAAACTTTGTTTGATTTGTCTTGGTAACCTTCAGGTTGTTCTAAATAAATTTCTTCATGTAAGTCACCTTGTAAGAATGCCGTGATTGCATCCATCTGATCAATGTTTAAGTTATTTTTAGCTGCAAGTGCTATTAAATAACGTATTGTTGCATATCTTACTACAGGTGAATACGTCTCAGTATAGTCAATCCCGTATTTTTGAGAACAACCTTTGGTTACTAATCGTGCTTTATACTTAACAATTTTACCATCATTGTCTTGTTTTGTTTTGAAGATCCACTTACATTTTATGGTCTTTTTGTTTTCTGGCAATTCTGTAAGTAACCATGTCCTATTTAATTCTAAGGATTTCATCTCCGAATCCATAGCTTCCTTCCAAAATTGTTTATCATTACTATTTAGTGCTTCTTCTACTGATTGAGGGTTTGTGTTATCATCAGTACTTGCTAAATATACAAAATCACTTAACCTTCGAGTCTTTCGAGTTCGATTTGATCTTCTCGGTTCTTCAGCAACTTGTTCTATTTCTTCTTCTGGGATGTATGACTCGTCATCTGAATTTATTTCTTCTGGTTCGTCGTTTTCTTCATCAATATCTTCTTCTTCATCGTGGTCGTTAGTTTCTCCCACTGAAGCTTCATTTTGTTTCTTCTCATCCTCGACTATTGATGAACTAACTATTTCTGAATTTGCTTCCAAGAATATTACGTCTCGACTGATTTTTATTTTCTTCGAAATTGGATCTATGCATCTATAGCCTTTAACAGTTTCAGAGTATCCGACAAAAATCAATTTTCTTGATTTTGGGTCCCATTTTTGTCTCTTTTGTTTCGGTATGTGTACCATTACTTCAGAACCGAACACGCGCATATGATCCAAACTTGGCCTTTTTTTCGACCATACAGTTTCTGGAATTTTGTTTTCCAATGCTGAACTGACCGAGCGATTGATAATATAGACTGCTGTATTAACGGCTTCAGCCTAATATGTTTTGTCTAGCTTGGCATCAAGCAATAAACATTTAGCCTTTTCGACTATGGTCCGATTTGCTCGCTCGGCTGTGCCGTTTTGCTGCGGTGTGTAGCTGTTAGATTTTTGATGAACTATACCGTTGACTTTGCAGAAATTTACAAATTCACGACTTTCATACTCGCCACCGTTGTCTGAACGGATTACCTTTATTTTCTTGTCGGTTTGCGTTTCAACCATTTGCTTGAACTCTTTGAACATTTGCAGTACTTCCGATTTCTTTTCTAAAAAATAAACAAATATTTTACGAGAGTAATTGTCTATAAATGTTAGAAAATATTTAGAACCGCCTATGGAGGTTGTCTCCATGGGGCCACACACGTCTGTATGCACTAGCTCTAGAAGATCACTGGACTTCGATTCTGATGCTTTAAACGGTGCCCTAGCATGCTTAGCTTCTATACAGGTTTTACAGTTTTTTATACCACCTGAATCATCCGCGAAATTTATGCCGTCGGCTAGTCCGCTTTTCATTTTGCACAGATCTGCGTAGTTCAAGTGTCCCATCCGCCTGTGCCATTTCAAAACACTTTCGGACGTCGGGGCAAACATACACAACCCTTGTTCACTTTTAAATTTAAACACGCCAGATGATGGATTTGTATGAGCAAGCAATGAATTGTTTTTATTGTAAACGCTGCAACCGTTTTTATCGAATATGACTTTATTCTCGTTTTCAATGATTTTCGCAACCGATAGTAAGTTCACTGACAGTTCGGGCACTAATAACACATTTTTAACTTCAGTGTCATTGTCATTTATACGTAACATTGTGCTTCCACAACCGGTAACTGTCATCTTATCACTATTTGCAACAGTAATGTCTTTAATCGGTGTTTCTTCTATATTATGTAACCAACTTGCTACTGAGGTCATATGGTGCGTCGCACCGCTGTCGACGTACCACTCGCTATTTTCTTCAGTGCCTTTACAGGAATAAACTCCTGCTCTTAAAGCTGACTTTCCTTCACCTTTGTTCCCAGGTTGTTTAGTCTTCTTATGCCAGCATTCGGATGCTTTGTGATTTTTCTTTCCACAAATATAACATTTAAAGATTCTTTTATTGTTCTTCTCTGGCTGTTGCTTCTTTCCTGTTCCTAAAAAAACTTTATTTCGAACCTCATTCTTATACGAATAGTCGCCTTCCAGAAGTTTTGATTTGATAGCATCAGCAGTAATGTCGATACCACTGCTTTCAATTCCCATAATTAGTGGTTTAAAATCATCACTTAATCCGGCTAGGAGTATTGCACCTATCCAATTATCAGTTATATTAAAGCCTACGCCCTTTAATTTATTTCCCGTTCCGATGATTTCGTTAACGTATCCTGACATGGATTCATAATTGTCTAATTTAGTAGTGATTAGCCTCCTTAGCAAAGCAATTTGTCGTGTTAAACCCGTATTATCGAACAAATTTTTTAATGCTTCCCATATTTCTGACGCTGTATTCAACGTTTGAATATGTACATATAGTGATTCATGCACTGATAATACTATACGCGCCTTTGCCTTTTTGA
>JABXWE010102338.1:0-46270 GCA_014611495.1 Limonius californicus
TTTCGAGCTCGATTTGATCTTCTCGGTTCTTCAGCAACTTGTTCTATTTCTTCTTCTGGGATGTATGACTCGTCATCTGGATTTATTTCTTCTGGTTCATCGTTTTCTTCATCAATATCTTCTTCTTCATCGTGGTCGTTAGTTTCTCCCACTGAAGCTTCATTTTGTTTCTTCTCATCCTCGACTATTGATGAACTAACTATTTCTGAATTTGCTTCCAAGAATATAACGTCTCGACTGATTTTTATTTTCTTCGAAATTGGATCTATGCATCTATAGCCTTTAACAGTTTCAGAGTATCCGACAAAAATCAATTTTCTTGATTTTGGGTCCCATTTTTGTCTCTTTTGTTTCGGTATGTGTACCATTACTTCAGAACCGAACACGCGCATATGATCCAAACTTGGCCTTTTTTTTGACCATACAGTTTCTGGAATTTTGTTTTCCAATGCTGAACTGACCGAGCGATTGATAATATAGACTGCTGTATTAACGGCTTCAGCCCAATACGTTTTGTCTAGCTTGGCATCAAGCAATAAACATTTAGCCTTTTCGACTATGGTCCGATTTGCTCGCTCGGCTGTGCCGTTCTGCTGCGGTGTGTAGCTGTTAGATTTTTGATGAACTATACCGTTGACTTTGCAGAAATTTACAAATTCACGACTTTTATACTCGCCACCATTGTCTGAACGGATTACCTTTATTTTCTTGTCGGTTTGCGTTTCAACCATTTGCTTGAACTCTTTGAACATTTGCAGTACTTCCGATTTCTTTTCTAAAAAATAAACAAATATTTTACGAGAGTAATTGTCTATAAATGTTAGAAAATATTTAGAACCGCCTATGGAGGTTGTCTCCATGGGGCCACACACGTCTGTATGCACTAGCTCTAGAAGATCACTGGACTTCGATTCTGATGCTTTAAACGGTGCTCTAGCATGCTTAGCTTCTATACAGGTTTTACAGTTTTTTATACCACCTGAATCATCCGCGAAATTTATGCCGTCGGCTAGTCCGCTTTTCATTTTGCACAGATCTGCGTAGTTCAAGTGTCCCATCCGCCTGTGCCATTTCAAAACACTTTCGGACGTCGGGGCAAACATACACAACCCTTGTTCACTTTTAAATTTAAACACGCCAGATGATGGATTTGTATGAGCAAGCAATGAATTGTTTTTATTGTAAACGCTGCAACCGTTTTTATCGAATATGACTTTATTCTCGTTTTCACTGATTTTCGCAACCGATAGTAAGTTCACTGACAGTTCGGGCACTAATAACACATTTTTAACTTCAATGTCATTGTCATTTATACGTAACATTGTGCTTCCACAACCGGTAACTGTCATCTTATCACTATTTGCAACAGTAATGTCTTTAATCGGTGTTTCTTCTATATTATGTAACCAACTTGCTACTGAGGTCATATGGTGCGTCGCACCGCTGTCGACGTACCACTCGCTATTTTCTTCAGTGCCTTTACAAGAATAAACTCCTGCTCTAAAAGCTGACTTTCCTTCACCTTTGTTCCCAGGTTTTTTAGTCTTCTTATGCCAGCATTCGGATGCTTTGTGATTTTTCTTTCCACAAATATAACATTTAAAGATTCTTTTATTGTTCTTCTCTGGCTGTTGCTTCTTTCCTGTTCCTAAAAAAGCTTTATTTCGAACCTCATTCTTATACGAATAGTCGCCTTCCAGAAGTTTTGATTTGATAGCATCAGCAGTAATGTCGATACCACTGCTTTCAATTCCCATAATTAGTGGTTTAAAATCATCACTTAATCCGGCTAGGAGTATTGCACCTATCCAATTATCAGTTATATTAAAGCCTACGCCCTTTAATTTATTTCCCGTTCCGATGATTTCGTTAACGTATCCTGACATGGATTCATAATTGTCTAATTTAGTAGTGATTAGCCTCCTTAGCAAAGCAATTTGTCGTGTTAAACCCGTATTATCGAACAAATTTTTTAATGCTTCCCATATTTCTGACGCTGTATTCAACGTTTGAATATGTACGTATAGTGATTCATGCACTGATAATACTATACGCGCCTTTGCCTTTTTGACTTTTCCTTCGTCTTTTTCATCGCATGGCGATTTGATACATTTTTCCAGTCCATGAAACTCGAGCAAATTTTCAATGGCAAATTTCCATGTGAAATAATTCTCACTTCCCTTTAGTTTCTCGATCGTTGTTCCTTCGTTTCCTGACATGTTGAAATTTTTCTTTTCTTCGCAACTGATGCAATTTTCAACTGTCAAAAGCTTCCCGTTTTTACAACAACACTACCACAGTTAATTTTCGTGCCTCTGGGCCCATAACCTGTAGAAGAATAGTGGATCGTGGTGTGTAACACTTTAATCTTTAAATAATAATGATAGATTAATATTTAAAGGTATATTTGTAAAAGCGTTTGAAAGAACATTAAAAGTTACAATTCACTTGTTAATGAATTAATTTGTAAAACCACAGCAACTAGATGGATAAGTATTTCTAACACATTTACAGTGTTCGCGAACTGAAACAGAAAAACCGGTTATATCGTATTGAAATTATTTTTATTTTTCTTTAGAATCTCCGTTAACATTGCACTCGCCAACAATGTTTCCTCAAGGTCTGTCAGATATTCTTGAACTAGTGCATTGACTTCTTTCTACAATGGAATAAATTCTTTTATCATCAAAAACTTTTTCCACTCGTGATAATAGGTAGAAGACGCAGCAAAATTAGATGTATAATCTGGATCTGGTAGCAATTCATACTTCAGTAAATGGAGTTTTGCGATGGAAACGACACTGGTATGGCTACGTACAGCTTCTTGATGAAAAATGACTTTTCTTGGCTAAAACTTTTATATGTTAAGTTTTGTACTATTTCTCCAAAAAGTTAGCCCAGTATTGTCACGTTGTTGTTAAACCACTTGAAAAATTATCTATAGGCGGAGAGATGCCGTTACCTTTCAGCATAGGTTAGAAATGACGGCTTTTTCTTGATATTATCATTGTTTTGTTTGGTATTTATTGTAGTGGTAAACCCACGTTTCATATGCGCTTACAACCCAATTCTGTTGTATTTTTCGTAAAATGACCAAACAACAGGAAGTTTGCACTCAAATTCGCTGCTAATCAACTATTAGTAAACGCCGCCCCCATCTCAGAGACAACTTTTTCTTACTTAGTTTTTCAATTAAGATATGAAGTCCACGTTCATTTTTCATTTTCAGAAACGTTTTTCTCTCAAACCATATCATGGATTTTTGTTGTAGATTCTGGAGTATTTGATGAAGGGACAGAATCCTCTTAAATATTTTTCATATCGATGTGAATCTCCTTTGCCCATCCAAAAATTTTTAACAATATATACAAACTATGGTATATAACCTTTCAATTACAAAAATCGCGTCTTTGCTTTTATTGTAAAAATGTATTTGATGATTTACAGCTGTTACTGCATTTGAAAGCAGCATGACATTTTGAATATAACTTGTGTCAGTGATTATGCTAGCCCGACCAGTTTGGCAATGAAGACAATTTAGAACCAACAAAGTTCTTACTCAAAGGGATCCATGTTCAATAATTAATCTGTTAGGTTGCAGC
The DNA here is from genome assembly GCA_014611495.1 of Limonius californicus. Lineage (NCBI taxonomy): Eukaryota > Metazoa > Arthropoda > Insecta > Coleoptera > Elateridae > Limonius > Limonius californicus. The sequence continues at coordinate 3,603 of JABXWE010102338.1, forward strand.
CAGGAAATTTCTGACTTTAAAATCAATAAACCACACATTATTATTAATAGAGGTATTATACAATTCAACTAACTATGTGGTTCTTAGAGTAGAGATGTCATGTAATCTATGTATCTGTTGAATATTTATGAGCAATGTGTTTCCCATCATTAATAGATTATCAAAGTAATTTCAATTTCTTGTCGATTTTGCGAGGGATATGATTCTGTTTATATAGTTTTTTGTATGTAATACTTTTTTGAACAGAAAAACTCAGCATCTGTGTAAAACATGAAAATATCATAATACAATACAATAAAATATGTGACAGACAAATAATTATAATTAAAACATATTCCTATTAAAATATCTTTTCATTAATCTAGCATGGATTTCTACGTCAAAATATCCCTCAATAACGGATTTACATTAACATGACATAAAACGCATGAGCATTCCACATTAACTCCATTAATAAACTCTCTAGGTAATGGTCATACATGGATACATCATTTTTATTTGTACCAATATATGCACTATTTATTTTATATTTTTTATTACAGTAGAGTAAACATTAAATAAAAATTTTCCATGGACAACTACCTTAAATGCCAAAATTTCCCGTGGCTATTACTCCAACTTCTGTATAGCTATCTCAATAAAAGCGAATAATCAACAGTACTTGCAGCCTATTTGTTGGTCTTTCATTACCAAACGCGTGCGTGTTTGTTAAAATCAATTTTTGTGTAGGAAGTAATAAAATCAAAGCGTGAATTCATAGAAGTCAGAAGCCACGTTTTTTTATTATTTGGAGTATTGGTGCGTAGTGCGTGTTTTGATGTCCGTATAAAACATAGAATCCGTGTTAACAGTCAATGAACTTCTAGTAATTTAACTAAATACTTGCCTATCAATGAAAATGTCCAAAATTATGGGTTACCCCTGTCAGGTAAAAATCATCAACGTTGTATTTCTGTTTATTCTTGTATACAGTGCTGTGCAACTTACGACGCCAAATAATATTTATCTTACTCCCGTAGAACGTATCAAAAATTGAAATGCGTGTTGACTATCACCTCTACAATCAAGTAGCTGCTGAAAATGTGTGTAGCTATAATAAAACTTAGTATTTAACGAAACCTTTCCATTGACGTTCTGGACATACTCACCATCTCAATGCGGTCTCGATTACAAGAGCTACTGCTCGAGACGGATCCCATGATCCAGTCTGTATACAAACAAACTTTTAAAATCGTGGATAAGGAATACATTCTACGAAACATTTCCATTGACATACTGATACTGACCATCTCAATGCGGTCTCGATTACAAGAGCTACTGTTCGGGGCGAATTACATGATCCAGTCTGTATACAAACAAAGCAGTATATTCTACGAAACATTTCCACTGATATACTGACCATCTCAAGGCGGTCTCGATTACAAGAGCTACTACTTGGAGCGGATTCCACGACCTAGTCTCTATACGAACAAACTTTTTAAATTTTGGAAAAAGAATATATTCTACGAAACATTTTCATTGGCATACTGATACTGACCATCTCAATGTGGTCTCGATTACAAGAGCTACTGCTCGGGGCGGATTCCATGATCCAGTCTGTATACAAACAAACTTTTTAAATCTTAGAAAAGGAATATATTCTACGAAAAATTGCCATTGACATACTGATGCTGGCCATCTAAATGCGGTCTCGATTACAAGAGCTACTGCTCGGGGCGGATTCCTTGATCCAGTCTGCTTACAAACAAGCTTTTTAAATCTTGGAAAAGGAATATATTTTACGGGTCTAAATTTTTAAAACTAAATATATTCCCTCTCTTGTCATCTCTGTAAATGATTACTATTCCTGTTCAGAGTATTAATTTTATTATTATATACTACAACATACCATTCCTTCAGTAGGTCAGTTCTCTAAGTTGCATTAATTACCCTCACATTCGATTCTCATTGCAGTCTCAATGAGAAACTTAGAGAAATTCGTCGAACAATCTTCGGGTTAATAAATATAATCACAATAAACTGTAATTACTGTTTTACTGGATATCTTCTCCGACAAACTCACAATAACCCCTTGTGGATTTACATTTCCATAAATGATACCTTCCATACTTCATTATAAGAATCAATTCATCGATTATATATTTTATATATTCATCTTAATATTAAAAAGCGGTGTCCTCTTCAAGCTATGTTACAAATATACATCTATGGTTCATAAAGAATTATGAAGTTTATTTTTTTATGTCGGCAGTGTTAACAATAGTGACACGTAAAAATAAGATTTTTGTTTGCATGTACCATGATATAAAAAATATAAATAAAAATAATCCTTTCGTCAAAGGACTCAATGTAGTCCGTAGATTTAATTTCTTTTCGGCGCGGCGGTAGCCCTGTACAAGAAGTTAAGCCGCGTCTTGACTTCACGAACATCTAGGAAATACTCCAAACGTATTTTCCACAATAAAATAAATAAATATTAAGATATTTATTTATATATTTGTTAAAATAATATATAGCTGTGTCTATACAAATTGACTGAATAATCTTAGTTTCTTCTGTGGATAAATTAACTTTCATCGTGCATTTTAATCTGTTTAAAAGTAGTTCTAGAGAATAAACTTCTTTAATATGCTATGGTATTAGAACAATACTTGTACATTTTGTATAATCAGTAAATTGTATTTTTTACAGACGTTTTATAAAATTGTTACAGTAGTATAAAAACAATTGGCCTTTACGAAGAAATATACTTTTGCTGCTGTATTTTATGTTGTCTAATTTGAGGACAGATCTTATTTAATTTTTGCTAAATACATTGTTATGTAATTAAACTTAAATTCTTAATGTATAATACAGTATTTTTAATAAAATTCCTAGTGCATATTTTCTAAATGTACTCGAGTTATTTAAATGTTTTGGTGTAGCTCCCATTTAAACTATAGTATTTTTCGAGATCCTAACCCTCAGCGCCTCCAGTGGTAAACATTTTGAAACTCGCGCGATAATAGAGCCCAAGTTTTATATAGAGCCCGTTCTAACTGATAAGGCGAAAGCAAAGAATTCACAGTGGCAGTGGCATAAGGTGGTCGTTATATTCTGTGTTTCACCTGCCAGGTAAATGACCAGTAGTATTCAGCAAGCATTTACCCTTCCCAATAGAATTTTAATCAGAATGAAACTATTAATTATGACGTCATATAACATGATATTGTTTCTAAAATCACAGATAAATAATTATTGTTTAATTAAATTAACGATCTGTTTATTTAAATACGCGTTCTGAAGCGCATACAATTATACCTCTGTTTAATATTCAAATGTTAAAATTTTTGAACGTACGACAGTGCCAGCTAGGCTACACAATAGACAGGTAGGTAGAGCAATGTTTGCAAGCGACCGCCTTGTTTGACAAAACTGTCGCCTTAACAATTGGTATGGGGTCTACTTGGTACAGGGAGTTGAGTCACTGCCATTTTTACATATGACTGATTCAGTGCATCGTACCGATGCATGTTTCTAATCTATTTTACTGTATATACGTTTTGTAGCATACATAAAGATATAATTGATGTTTGTTTAATACAATCGCAAAGATTTGATACCTATCGATTACTTAACGTACTTAAAAACAGTTTCTATGCTCTTATATGCATACATAAAGTAAATTTGTGAAATGGAGAAACGGGAAAAGAAATTGTCGAGAACTAAGAAGAAGAAAGACGGCGAAATGTGAATGAGTGAAAGGTTGATAAGAAATTTTTAATTAGACCAACATAGCAATATTACTAAAATAATGTTCTTCATTTTCATTTGATAAAATATAACAGTTTTATTAAAATTACCTAATAATGATTGTAAATATTTATTCAAACATAAAGTATAAAATTAATTTAATGTAGCTGTCATTTGCATACCATCCAATAGAGCTCCAACGTCCTATATTGAAATATTATCCTTCCGTAGAGATTTTAAATCATAATTGTTCCACTGGTGATTATTGATTATTTTATAGTTTTGAGTATTCCGCTTTCGCGTTAATTATTACAATACTTTGAAAGTATAACTAGCTTATTAGATTATTTCTTTTTTATTTTTGGATATACTGTAAAGTTTCGTTGGGTGTTAACAATCTCAACTTTACAAAACAACATTGGCAATCAATTTAAAATCTTTTCTCATTATTGATTATTATCTCTCGCTGCCTCTATAACTTTGGGAGTTACTAGTTCGATAAGCATCGAAACTATCGCAAACTTGGACGAAATTCAATTTCCAGGCGAAGTCGAGGAAGGTGAGATGACCGTCACACATTTGTTTGCAATGAAGTTTAAGCAGCGCGACACTAAACCAACCAGAAGGTTCTGCTTCTATCCAATCCGAAGTTTGTTCAGCAAAGTTACTTTCTATTTATCTGTGGCTGACGCTTTGAACTAGCAAGATACGATCAGTTGATATAACTCTATCATGATTAAGTAGGTAGTGCATGCGGACATTTCATTTACAACCATTTGTACGTAAGTTGTGATTTTATTCGAAGGGGCATCGGAGTTAGGAACAAGACTATCGTATTCTCTATAAGGATCTAAGTGTTCTCAGTAATACAAGTATTATTATAGACAAGGAAACAAGAAAATATGAGATAGATAAGGGCAAAGGCAAATATGTCTATATGTATTTTGTTTGCCATCTAATTCTATGGCAAATATTTAAAAAATTATAACAAATTTCAAAGAAAGTGTTTGGTATTATAAAATTTTGCATGTACTTCATTCGACATTGTTTAATATGTATACGTTTACGTTTGATAGTTTTAATTATCGTTACCTAAGTAACAACAAATTATGATAGAGAATGTTATACAGAGAACCGCATAATTAAAGCTGAACTGGGGTGGTCACGTGGCAAGGACCACATATGATAGGTAGACCAAACGAATTTTAGAGTGAAGAAAAGATAAGATAGAGAGGTGACATTAAACATTATTGGGGAAGGCCGACGTCCAATAGTGTACTGAGATAAAGAGATGGTAATACTGAGAGTGAACTAAATAGATCTGCAGACGGTTTTCAACATTATTAGTGTCATGTAGATGTAAACTTCGCCAATCATTCAGAAACGTTATTAGTAAGAATGAGGCGGCCGTAGGCTAGAGGTTAGCGCGTTAGACTTCTACGCTGAGGGTCCTGGGTTCAATTCCCAGTACCGGAACATCGGATTTTTAACGGCCGTTCTCCCTCGCAAGGCAATGGCAAACCAGCGAGGTATTCTGCCTAGTAAATCTTCTCTGGAGTAGAAGTGTTTACACTTCCCGTGGTTCGGAGCCCACGTTAAGCTGTAGGTCCTCTATGTCTGTGGCACTCTAAACGCGCAACACAGGCATAGGAGAGAAGATCGCTACGTCTCGTAAGAGACAAAGCACCCTAAGAAGAAGAAGAAGATTAGTAAGAATAATCACAGAAAAAACATTCGAAAAAGGATTTACAACATGAAGGTGACTAAAATAAATTGATTTAAATATGATTCATATTATTGATTAATTTGTATGAATTAAATGATGCTTCCTAAACTAAAGGTATACTATAAATTTAAAAAGCGTAGTACCGCAAAGCTAACAAATTGCTATTATTCCGTGTGATTGATTTCCTTTCGTGCTACAATAATGTTTATTATTAGATATACTCAGTGACATGGAAATCGCAACACCAAGAACAAGAATTTTTTGACCAAACTTGGCAGAAACGTTTAACTACTAAAAGGTAGCAATTGATTAAAATCTTAAAGAAAAAGAACAAAATATAAACATAATTTTTATTAATAAGGGGTGGTCCCCCCCCCCTGTTGGTTACAAACTCCCCCAGTCTTCGTGGCATCGATTCTAGCAAATGGTCGATTTCGTCTTGAGGTATTGTGTCCCAAGCAATCTGTAATTCGTGCTGTAGAGCTTTCAGCATCTGCGGAGGATGCAGCAAGTTCCTCAATATTCTCCCCATAATGTCCCAAACATGCTCGATGGGCGAAAGATCGAGAGATCGGGATGGTGCTGGCAAGAGATTGACATTATCCTCTGCAAATCGGTCCGTAGAACATCATGCAATATGGGAACGGGCATTATCCTGCTGGAAAAGTGGGTCTTCCAACTGCTGAACAAATGGGCGTTCATATCGCCTCGGATGAATAAGAAACGGGACCTACTCCCATAAGTTATAGCACCCCATACCATAATCCCCACAGTTTGGTGCACATGCCTCGCAACAGAATATTCAACATTGCGACGTTCCCCACGTGTTTGTCTGACCCTCATACGGCCATCGTGCATCCCCAAACAGAATCGGGATTCATTACTGAACACCACCCTATGCCACTCTAGGTTCCAGTGCAGTCGCAACCTACACCACTCCAAAAGCTCTGATTCTGCGGTAAACCGTTCGAAGGGTTATAGGACGACCTTCGTTAGTTAACTATTGATCTGCAATTGATCTGGTACTGGAGAATCGATCTCTTATTGCCATAAGTCGAAGATGGCGGTCCTGCACCTCATTTGTTTTTCTTCGGCCCCCGGTTCCTCTTCTGCGTCATTCCTGACCCTTCCTAGTCCATGCCTGATAGCAGCGTATGATGGTGGATTGGTTCCGATTAAGGTGATTTGCAATTTCTCTGAACGAAAAACCACCTTCGCACAAACCAACAATACGACCTCTCCCGAATTCGCTTAATTGGCGGTAATTTCCACGTTGGCGGAGTCTAGGCATTCGCACCCTTAAAATAAACGATCAAAAGCGAAAACAATAAAGAACTGAACAAAATTTCACAAAACATACACCTGATAAAATTGTTAGAAAAACCTGAAAGAACTGTCAGACCATTATCACTTGATCCATATGAATGAAATTTTAATCAATTGCTACCTTTTAGCAGTTAAACGTTTCTGTCAAGTTTGGTCAAAAAATTCCTAGCCCTTCTTGGTGTTGCGATTTCCATGTCACTGAGTATACTTTGATAAAAATACCCAACGCTTGTTAATATAGCGTGTTTAGCAAAAGTAATTGAACAGCTATGTATGCCCCGAGAGCTATTTATAATGATTGTACTGGAATTTGGAATAACTACATACAGCTATCTTATGTCTTAGAAGCTACCGAAATCAAACCCGTCGTGGAAACGAAAACTTTCTAACCTAAACAGGGAATCCTACTTCCGGCATGTATTGTTATGTGTATTGTCTACAAGAGCTATATGGTTGTCTGAGGTAAATAATTGTCTAAGCAAGAAATGAATCCCCTAAATTATGTAAAAATCCGTTAGAAGATAAAAACAAGCCCAGACGATCTTACCGTTTTTATGGTGGAAATGGAATGGTGGAACTGATTAAGCTCATAAATAGTTGAAAACGGCAGCAATTTATTGCTTTTGAGCCCTATATTTATTATAGGTTTACTTTATTTTGTTAAAAAAACAACATTTTTAAACCCAACTTGTTTACATAGAATTTTACATTTTTTATTATTCGAACTAGAAGCTATTTCCTGACAAAACGCTTACTCCAATGACCATATTTTATATATCGTTAATACGAATTTCAATAAATCGAATTTTTTGATTAATCAAAGCTTTTTATAATTCTCTAGACTAGGTTTGTTATTAATAAATATTGCTGGTTTTTACACTTTCGGCGGCGGCATGGCAAGTGAACTTGAAATAGTATAGTATAGCGTTCATTGTAGACATCGAACTGGGCATATTTTCTGTTCGTGCAGTATAATAAAAATTAAACATGTAGGAGTATGTAATTTTTGAGCAATTTTTATAACTCAAGTTCTTCTTCAAACTCTTAATTGTATAATAAATGCCTGCAGTTTCACTTTTTCGTATGATTAAATAAGGCAAGTACAGTGAAGATTTGATATAATGATGTCGAAGATCTTTTGAGATGCCTTCAAATTGTTATATTAGAAGGGTTCCCTTTTTTGAGATAAGCACGTCTTTTAATGACTACTTGTAACCCGCTGTTTTTGGCAAACCCTGGAATATGTAAATTCAGGTTGATTATTTCTCAGAACTCAACCATTCCTTACGTCTTGATGTTGACATATAGGCACCATTTTTCGTCACCAGTAACAATCTGGGACAGAAACGATCGATGTTGTTGACGATGACAAGCAAACAAGAACGCACAAATGGTAATGCGCTGATTTTTGTTGTTTTTACTGAAAACGTACGGTACATACACCCGATTGTTGAACGTTGCCCATGGAATCCAAATATGCAATTCTGGGTACTGGCAAATTCTCGGGTTGATTTACGTAGATCAGCGTGAATTAAATGGTTTAAACGGTCTTCATCAAAGTCAGGCAGTCTTTCTGAACGTGGAGAATCGTTTATGGCAAAATGGCTTTCTTTGAAACGAGAAAACAATTTTCTTGCCGTACTTAACTCGATGGCGTTCTCCCAGTAAACAGCAGAAATAATTATAGGGGCCTCCGATGTCTGTGCTCATGGGTTAAACAAACAATAGGATATGTTGAAAATGTTTGTCTTTTTTCACTGAACACTCCATTTCCTTAGTCCATGAATAATACTAACTTTTGTAAAAATTGACAATCTAGAGAGGTAGAGACCAGAATATTTCTAAATGTTTACTAAGCTCTTTGTTTTTTGATATTTAATATATTTCTACTACCTTTCATAATATTCAACAGACTACGTCAGCAAACAAACCAAACCCGCGTTTCTACGAAATTATCCCTTCAAATATATATCATATTTATTTAAACTGAAAAATACAGGTTTTGGTGATATTGAATTCTCAATACTTTGATACTTTACGATCTTGCGACTGAAAACATGGTTAAACTTGTCAAATCACATACACCATATAAAATATAACTTATGTTGAACATATACATATATTATATTATTTAATATTCCTTGTTTACATACAAATTTGTATTTTATCACTTGAAACAGTAATCACTAAATATTTAACGTATTAGTAACAATTAAAATATTTTTATTTAACACCTACGCAACTCTATTACGTCACTGTATAAACAGTTCCACAGAAAAATTAAATTACGTCCGCATAATCTACTCGTTACTGCAAACCATCAGTTTATCAGCTGCTCCACTAGCAAAGTTTAGGATATCTGGGAAGTTGTTGAATCTTACACAAACACAAAAGCAAAAATCCTTCTATTGTGCTAAGCCCAGACAAGTTTTATAACTTTTTTGTACACGTTGCCGAGAACATAATACCTGATAAAAAGAGCAGTAAAACGATTTCCCAGTATCTAAAGTTTCACAGTTTTATCGACGAAATTTAGCTGCAAAATGGTATTTCAAACCAAGCTGCGAAATGCCATAAATAAGCGTAAAAATTCGAACCCGAAGGTAGAAATCACAAATTGTCAATGTAAGAAAAATTCAATTATTTCGCAATTGATCGGATTAATTTATATTATTCTACAGAACTTCTAGATACACTGAAAAATACTGGAATATTCTTGATTGCAAAAATTATAATCAGAATAGCCTACAAGCGATCGCTTAGTATATATTCTTCCTAATTTTAACCATTCAATCCTTCCTAAAAGATTTAACTTTTGTAAAAGGTGATTCAAAATAAGGTATAAACCCCAAATACAGTTCTTCTTAGATGTGTCATAATTTTATATGTATATCTGTAATACATGCAAGTTTGATACTTGTAAACACTGAATGACAATAACTTGAGATTATGCTACAATAAATTGTAAATACAATTCAAAACTACCGAATACCAGCAGTACATTTTCTCGTACTTTCTAAGCCAGAAAACAGACTCAGAACTGTGGTATAAGTTCAGCTAACACCGGCCTAAAATGTTTGTGCAACCCATGTCAAATTTAACATACTGGTTAATTAACAGCGTGACTAAATACGTTTTGTGCAACCCTCTGTGACACATGTTTTATTTGTTGGCCATTAAAGGATGTTTCTGCTCCCTCAAACTATTTTGTGTTTACGTTTAGCGGTGTACGGTGCAACCAACGGCTTGGAAACAAACAATTGTTTAAACGCTGATTTAACTGCTACGGTGTTTTTGAAATACAATCATATTCCCGTAAATTCTATAACATTTATGAAATTTAATCGTACTCTAGTAAATTTGTTTTGTGGTGTCGATCCAAAAGAACAGATAGTATTTATATCCATGTTCAGCTTTATAAATCAACAGGCACCTGCAATAGATCTATTGTCTGTTTACTAAGAATTTTAAAATACAAATCTTTTAAATAATTCTGACACTGCTGATAACATTTTTTTATTTACTAATACTGTAAAAAGTTTTTTTGTAGGTATGCTGGTAATGTAAACACTATGTTTAGCCAAACAATGTCTAATATATAGAAGCGAGATCGTTTGAAAAACATCTTTGGCAGGCCCTAACTGCATTTGATATTTTTGTTCCTATTGCCTATTTCTTTTGTCAGAACCACAGAAACAAATACCAATGGTGACGGATACGGCACACAATCCAAAAAGATAGTTTTGCTACAGAAATCGTTACGGTAGTACTTTCACCACAACATTCCAAGTATTTTCGTTCCCCTGCTTCTCTCATCTAAGGGATTTTATTCAATTATAATTTCTTGTCTGCAGTTTCATGAAAAAATCGAATGTTTTTTTATTTATTAAACAGCAGTAGTATAGTTAGTTTGAAATTAATTAGATTTATTATAAGCAAGGAAGAGGAGCCCGTATAAATAAAATAAGAATAATTGTATTGTTTAGAATATCGTGTGTAAGTAGGCAATGAGAAAGTAGCCTTGGTTATGAATCAGGGCCTGAGTTTTTACCGTTGCGATTTCAATCTTCTATCGTTGTTCACAACAGCGAGAAAAACGTACTGCCTAAGCACGACTACCAAAAGCGTCATTATTTTTGTCGCTGCCTGTACATACTTATGTTACATTACCTTTATCGAGGACAAATGCTTTTTTATAAATTAATTAATACATTCTATAAGTAGATGAAAATTTATAATATTTTTCCCGTATACACATTTGAAAAACAGAGTAAGTCGTTGCAATCGTAGTAATTGTTGAAAATCTTCCTAATGGTATGCTGTTCATCTTCCAGTACAAAGTTGGTGATGCATTTTTCATTTAAATTGCTGGCTTCTATTTAACTTCGTGGTGCATGCAACGCTATCGTGCAGATTAGGTAAACGTATTATGTGTCGTGCTACCAAACCACGGTTAAATGAATATTTTCTATCTGATTATTGTTTAAATTTGGAATTACTGTTGGCAACTACCCAAATTAAATTCCCCGTCCAACAAAGGAGCTGTAAATTCATTAGAGAATGAGATTAGAACATGCACTCATACGTCTAATTAAAGCAAACTACGTTTACCATAAGTATTATTAGTAGAGTGACTAAAATGTGTATAGGCGTTTGAATAATTGAGATAAAAAATTTCAGATAGAGATTAACATATTATGTGGGTGCTTTACTTTTTCATTTGGTACGAACAGTGGCTTAGTACTATTTTATTAAAACTAACTAAACCCGGGGGCTCTTATATACCAAGTATTTGCGAGCAGCGGAGTGACTGATCAATTAATTAAATAGCATCATATAAGCGCTTTGATGTTATATAACCACTACGAATGGTTCTTTGCGTCTTAGTTCGCAATTAAGTTCCACAATGTAAATTGTATTATATATATTTAACAAATTAATGAATAACTTATGTGCTTTCACCAACTAGCACTTCTTGAAATGTGCAAGTAGGCGACTATTATGAAATAGATACGGAACTAATATACGTAACTGCTAATTGTTCACGTAAATGTTCATTGTTTTAAAATAAGCTCCTCACCAACAGAAAGCGACGTTTTTCGACGTGTTTTTCCGAGGAGAGTGGTTTGACAATGAACATGGCCGCTGATTACGTTCCAGCAATACAACCATACAATGTATGTATATCGAAGAATCATATTTGGATCCATCGATTGTATACCGGAGCACTGCGGACGCCCGGTCAAACGGTATTCCTAGTGCAAATAATCCGCGCTGGTCAGCACTCGGATGGGTGGACCAATATAGAGGCATATGCAACCGGTCTTATTTCGGGGGGGATGTAAAACCGTCGGTCCCAGTTGTTATATGAACATCTTCGACAATCGTAAACCATGTAGTGGCACGTCTCTTCTCTGTTCGACGAGGGAGGCTATCCTTCTGCTCGGCATACGTGCAAAGAGGGCTCACAGGACCTGCTAATTGTAGGTAATTAACAGGCTTATACAAACAATAAGAAGAAGAATATTTGGATCGCCTTGTTTGTTTGTTCATCCGTTGTAGTTGACCTTATGCCATAAGCGCCTCTGCCATAGGTCCTCTCATGTCCCATATATTTGGTTAAAGCTTTACTGGGAAGAATAATTGTTCAAAGAATTCATGTTTTCCCGAAATTTCACAAGGTCTTCCTAACAACAGAACCAATGAAGACGTGCTTCTTCTTTCGCTTTACAGGCTGTGGTGAGTTATCCACTTGTCTTATCAAGGAATATTTTCCCCTTATCGAGTTCTAGGGTTTCCTTTGTGTTGACTACATCGCTAGGGGGCGGTCTTCCTGTACTTGTTTGAAGTTGTTGTATGGTTTTGGGAAAACCCATACACCCCCACATATATTCTTCCTCGGCCGATATGTTACTAGTGCTTTTCCCTTCAGCTGTAGATAAAGTAGTGACATGTTAAAAAGGGCTTCTAACGCGGCAGTTAAAATTGTGGACATTGCTCTTATAATTCCCTGGCAGACCAACCGTTCTCTACAATTTCTGCTATGCTCCATTACACCAGTGATGTGTAAGTGATCTTGGGTACAATCACTCTGGTATATACACAGGATATTATCTTAGATTCCAACCTATACTCGGAGACTATCTGTAGGTAACTTTTCTATCGAAAAGGGCTTCTGTATGTACGGTTTCTTGTGAACTCTATTATAGCTATTTTCTTTGGATTTACCGTAAATTTCGGTTTTCAGTGCTGCTTAAATCCTTTTAGATTCACACCCCGTACTTGGCAGATCAAAATTGTTATCTTATCTGCACATTTTTGTGTATACTCATTTTCTCCTACGGTTCTCACAAAGATGCCATATTAGCTGTAATGAAATTCCTTTCTGATATTTCCTCGATTTACAATTTCATAAAGAATAATAGGTATTATTCTTCTTTCCAGCATGGTTATTATTCAGTTGTGGATTACCACTTGAACCCTGTGTTTCTTTGCAGATTAACTAATTCATTCAAAGCGATATTGTCAAATACCTTCTCTATCTCTAGAAACACTAAACGCCGTTTCGTCAGAGAGTATTAATTTTTCCGCATTGCTAGTTAATTTGCGAACAACCACATCTACCAACGTTTACGGATTATCAAAAAAAAACCAATGTAAAACGTAGTTAGGCCAGCAAGGCTTTGCCCGGGTTTTCCTCTCTCGCCCCGAATTAGTTTTGAATATCAATTTGACTTGGCTCTACCACACTGATATGTGTCATAAATGTCCGGTGGTAGCATAGTGCACAGATGTGAGAACAATTTTTCAGGATTTGTTGCAATAATTCAGGAAGATTCTAACCCCAGCTGATGACGCCTTAAATGGTTGAAATGGTAAGATTCATTATATTAATTACGGAGCGTACAAAGTAGAATGGAGGATGTTGTTACATAGACAAGGCAAAGCCAATGGACGGCCGACAATAGATTGGCAAAACGAAGCTACCAGGCAGACCGCCAAAAAGATGGCGAGATTGGACAGTAAACACAGGTCCTGGACCTAACGTAAGAAGAAGAAGAATTACTGAGATGCCCTGTTCCCGATTCTGTTTACAAGCCTTACAAGAGAAATATTTCTTGGTATGAATTGTTAACTTTTTCTTCATTTGTTATACCTGCGCAATCCTAAAGTGAACATCAAATAATATTTTCAGTGTTTCATGTTCTATTTCTTTGTGTTCCTGCATAATTTCTTTTTTTTCTGAAAAACCACCTGTCTAAAGTTTTTTTTACAGGGCTTTTGCAGTTTTACCCATTCCGGTATTTTTTCATCGCTATAGTATTCTCACCAGCAGGCTGTTCACCTTTCTTGTATTTTGTCAGAATTATACGCTTTATCTCGAATGCCTTAATTTTTCGTCGATCGGTTGTTTTCATGGTCTATGTCTTCAAGGCATAGACACTTAAATATGGGAATGTTTAGTGTTTCTACTAATCGAGATATTCTATTGGCGACGCATGTTCCGTATACCATGGATAGCATAGACGCACAAATATATCTATTTTGCATCAACTACACATTCAAAAATGCTTGTGTAGCAAAAGTAATATTAGAATTCACATTTTGGGCATGTAATGTGGAATACCGAAGGAGATTTAATAAATTAATCAATCATTCAGGGTACAACAGACAGGTAACGATCAAGAGGATATGACCAAACTAAATAGCTCGACCAAGTGAAACAGTTAACAGAACTATAATTTACAGAAGTCGTAGATGCAGCCCAAAACCACAACGGATAGAGACAACTGTTTAAAACGCCTTACAGTATTGAACATCACGACTTTCCAAAATGGAGAAAACACGATTTAGAAAGACGGAGAAAATGCGCTTAATGTAATGAACGCGCAAAACTATTATATAGCGAAGTGGGGTTTGAGATAGCGAGAACCTTGAGACAGCAGGAAGGGATACGGAATTAATATAGAAATAATACGTTGATACTCCATTGGTAATAATTGGAACAATTCTTAATTTGTCATGTGTTGTGCATATTATATTTTCCATTTCATTATGTTATAATCAACTACAGCGTTTTGAACTTGTACAATGGATGCTAAGAAATAATCTGTTTATATATAACAACCAAAGCTTTAACAAAAACTCTTGCTGGAAGCGACCAAAAGTTGCTGACACGTAAGTTTGAACTTCATGTTGTTATTTGTATGTTTTATTTGCAACTCTTTTTGTATAAATGAGCCCTACAGAAACTTTTTATACAAGGGCGTCATAACGAGAAAAACTATCAGCAAAAGATAATCTTCAAAAATATTTAATAAAGACTTCATAACTTTATCCGAAGTTAAAAAGACCGTTTATCTTCATATTCGAAACCCTGCCGCTGTCACCAAAATATCTCTATTGAGTCTATCCCCTCGAATTTGTGTTTATGGTAGCATCTGCAAGAGGCACTCGAGCTCAAGGTGAACTCGTTCGTGCTGAATTATTTAAAGCTCCCGATTTAACCCTTCCTGCACGCAAAAGTTGTGTATATTCATATATACCTACTTAAAATGCCGCCGTGCAGGGTTGGAAATGTACAGCGAGCCTTTATTAAGAATAGAATATATTACTGTGCAAATGCAAAGCTTAGGACGAAGTCTTCACATTTAACGTGACAATTGTGAGCAAAGAAAAGCTTAAAAAAACTTTTTTACTTGCACAAAGCTAAATTAATCTACATTTGCGTACAAAGGGAGTATATTAATGTGCTTTATATCGTGTCGTACAGACAGTTGGATTTTACAAGCAACAAGTTTGTTCTAAATATGTTAAAAGGTGGAAAGTCGTTACGGGAATTAAAAAATCAATATTGTATGTAGGCTTGCAGGCGTTTATAAATTAAAGTTATCTGGAAGAAGTTTTGGAGATAGAAAGGCAATTGTTGAAACATATTAAAAATTTTATGTTATGCAGATATTGCTGCTTACGAGTTGTTTTTTATTACTATGCTTGCGATATGCATGATTTTCCATGTGAATGGCTGAACAGTAGCAGCACCATTTACCTAGACTAACATTTATTATATTTGAAAATCGTTAAAAATTATACTTTACCTAATTTCTGATTAAGAGTTCTGATTAAATATACTTATCCTTGTTGTTCTTCAATTGGACAACCTGCTTTTCCATCTCGTTTTCTTAATTATAACTAATGAAAATACCAGTCTTATCATAATTTAATTCCCTTTTAATTTACTGAGAATGAACCCATTCGCTAAATTACTATGAAGATGATTTTTCAAAGCTAAATACGCCGCGTTTATCTTGGTTTTCTGGAGAATGATATAATTCTAGAATTTGTTTGAATGAAAAATAATGTAATTAATAAAGTAAATGTTTGAAGAGAAGATGCTTGTTAGCACTAATGCTTGAAGCAGGAACCTGCTAATTTCTCATCATTTTACGATGTTCCATGTAAAAGCAATGGCTGCTACTTCATCTACCAAACTGTTATGCTTATGTTATGCTCTCACGTTCAAGTTTTGAATTAAACAATCCATTTTTATTGTACATTAGAGTTGGGAGCATTAAATTACATATCAACTTTCAAAGAATAGTTTTATGGTTTAACAATATTTAGCCTCTGATTAAGAATTGTACGTTGTCTCTTGCGGCCATGCCATATTACTTGTACACGTAGTTGTTAAAACTTTCAACAGAACAAAAAGCTCAAGCAAGGAAAGCTAGTTTAAAGGAAATCTCTATAAAAGGCAGCTGGCGTTGAAATGGTACAGCTTTTCGTAATGACACTAATAATAATTTCACTAATTTATTGTATTTCTTTATGTTTCAATGCTTAGATTCTTTAAAAGAACTTTAGGATTCTGTAATATGAAAAGCCAGTATAAAAGCTTAATATAGTCTGTCTTACGGGGTTACCTGGCTACCGGATTAACGCAATAGTGTAGTAACTTAAACATCGACCTGCCTGTTCGCTGATAGATTTTACTTAAAATGCATGCTGCCCAATACAGTAGCTATTTTTATTCATTTTCAACACTTAGGCAATTTCCTATAGAATTAATTCCACAATCATCTAAATCATCAAATATTACTTTAACTGGAAAAGTTATAATTATTATTAATATGGAGCTTTCACAGGCCTTGTAGGCCCATCGCTTTGGTGTGAGACAATGCTAAGCTAGTTTGTGCAATGTACAACAGGGCCCGACTCTGCGAGTTATCGTGTTGATGCGTAACCGTACTTAACCTGCCGATGTAAGATGTACGAGGGTTGTTTATATTTCGGGATTGGGTAACCCTAGTGCTGCCATCTGGCAACTGACGTCTCTATCATAAAGTTTGACCTTTTTGACGCTATACGTACTCAGAACGTTTTGTGGTACGAGCGCTATTTGTGTTGTTTACAGTAACTTGAAAAATTCATATCGGCCAAAAAATGGAATTAAATCGTGAACATTTTCGTGCGATAATTTTTAACAACTTTCGACGTGGATTAACTCAACAACAGTGCATCGATGAACTTAATTCGAATTTTGGCGATGAAGCACCATCAAGGACCAGTGTTTATCGATGGTTTACCGGATTCAATCGTGGCCGTAGTTCGCTCAACGGCGAATTTCGTGAAGGTCGTCCAAAATCGGTTGTTTCGAAAAACATTGATGCGGTGCGTGAACTGATACTGCAAGATCGTCATGTGACTTATCCTGTGAGTGAGGTATCCTTGGACATTAGTGGGACCAGCATACATTCAATATTGCATGAACATTTGGCCGTAAAAAAGATTTGTTCGCGTTGGATCCCACATTATTTTACAATCGCTCAAAAACAAGCTCGTGTCAATTGGTCGCAAGAAATGCTCAAAAAATTCGATCGCGGTGGTCCAAAACATGTGTATGACATCGTGACAGGTGACGAATTGTGGACCTACGCGTATGAGCCCAAAAGTAAACAGCAGTCGACTGTATGGGTCTTCCAAGGCGAGCCAAACCCAACAAAAGTCGTTGATACTCGAAGCACTTCGAAGCAAATGGTCGCCTGTTTCCTCGGAAAAACTGGAGATGTCTCAACCGTACCATTGGTGCAACATAGAACGATCAATTCTGAATGGTACACAACCATTTGTTTGCCACAAGTCTTCGGAGAAATAAGGAACCCCAACCGTCGAATACGGAACATTCTCCACCACGACAATGCGAGCTCTCACACATCGGCTCGAACAAGTGACTTTTTGAGCACTCAGAACATCGATTTGATGAGTCATCCGCCGTATAGTCCTGATTTGGCACCCAATGACTTCTTTTTATTCCTGAACATCAAAAATAAATTGCGAGGTGAACATTTTTCGCCACCTGAAGAAGCGGTTGATGCGTTCAAAATGCATATTTTGGAGATACCTCAATCGGAGAGAAAAAGTGCTTCGAAAATTGGTTCCCCGCTGGAAAAAACTCACCGACCTCGACCGGGTTCGACCCCGCGTCCCTTGGATCCAGAGGAAAATGCGCTAACCACTGAACCACCTTACTTATACTGTGATCAACTTAAAATGATTTCTGCTTAAACTTAAAATTGTTATTTCGGTTTTGTGTGAGATATCGACCAACGATTCCCTAATTACGTTATCCATGCTACACATCCCATTACCAATACAATATTGCAGTTCTAATGATCATTTGTAGGAGTATAAAAACTCCATGGGGTTAATAATATTTATTGGCTTTTAGGAACTAGTTGGTGCCGCTTAATACACAAATTTATTTTTCTTTGCGTTTATGTCAAATAGTAAATTTTGAAGAAATAAATCCAATTGTAATGACTTTAAGTTTGGATTCAGATTCCGATTATACTGATGATAGCGATAGTTATAATATATAACTGCTTATTAAACTGATTTATTAAAAATTTAGTGTTGAGATTAAAAATTATTATTATTGAAACACATTTTTTCTTACCTATTACATAGTATATTCTGAAGACCATAATTAATTATATACCAATTCGTAACAAATGGTAAGAATATTAAATTTGAGAAAGAGATATTTCTTTTCAAATTCAGTTTTTCACCAAAACGTTGAAATGCTACAACTTCTCGACAACAGTCAACAAGTGCGGCGGTTGAACAGAGTGAAACCGTTCGAACTAGTGAAAAGTGCTAAAAAACCAAAAAGCAGAGTAAACACGTGAGTGACTTGCAACACAACATCCATGGAATGCTGCACTGGGAGCATATTCATAATACTGTGAAACCATTATTATTAGAGACAAATTGTTCGATAGACTTAGTCTAGTTACAATTATCATTAGTATTAACAAGGTACTAAAACAATTCAGTTTTAAGTGTATTTCCAAAAAAATGCGGTCAAAACGTGCGCCAGTGAAATTCCCAAATGATTTGGTGTGTACCAAAACCCTAAGAGTCGCCTGTCTCGCTTCTATGCATTACTTAAACACCAAGTAGATATGAACACTCTTAATAGTTTACGATCTGCATTAAGATACTCTACGACTAATACATGCCTGACTGAGTAAAATAGAACCAGTACTTGAATGCCGAAGAAATTTAAATGCGCTAATCCGGTAGCCGGGTAAACCTTTGAGACAGTAGTATTCATAAACTTTACTAGCTAACCCTTATGCTCCGCTCCACGCGTTGTTTAGCAGGTACTTAGAAATGAAATAACATGATGGCAGCTCAAGTCTTCATATGTCATCAATTTTGTTCTAACACCGTTTATTTTTATATTTTTCAGACTTTCCATAAGGGTGGTTGTAACATTATTTTGCTGAATAAATGCCTATAATAACATTAAAACTATATTATATATTATACATAAGTAAAATTGTGTTTAATATCGACAAACTGCTTATTACGAAAAGTGTTTACAGGGGAGAGAGAGCATTGCTATGAAGTGCAATACAATCTACACCATTTATACTTTATAGTGAAACCGCTTACTGCAAGAACTACTTGAATTTTTGTTATAACGCCCAGAACTTAATAAGGTAGTAGTTTTACATTTAACGAAATTGATTTACAATTTATAGGATTGCTCTCTTAATCACGCGCATACTGTGGTATGGGAGTACCAAACTTATTTGTGTAGTATTAAAAAAAATTAAATTACATAAGAAAAGAATCACGGAGTGTTCTTCATAAATGCATTTTGTATCATTATATGTAAAAATAAATAACACTGACGACTGTGGCCTGCAAATAAGACGAACAATAGATATGACTGGAAATGCCACTAAGTAAACTATTGAACAACAGTCAGATAACACTGAACATTGGAAAGCAAATTATGAAAATCCCAGGCTTTCCTGTAGTATCATATGAAACAGAATCGTAGACTATCAGAGCAAAAGAGCAGAAAAACATTGATAGTTTCGAAACGTAGGCTGGGAGAAGAATGTCTCATGTACAGAAGGGAGGACAAATCTGTCAACTATAAATGATGTTAAGGTACCACAACGACTATCAAGCCCAATATACAAACAAATTTTAACATTTTTTTGGCTACATAAGTTAACAATATGAAAGTTCTTTGGAGAATTAAGTAATACAGGGAAATATAGAAGCTGCGCGTACATGGGGATGATCGCCTCTAAAGTCTAAACGATGGATCAAATAAAAAATGAAATGGTTATACATTGCATCCAGCCACAGATCGCAGAAAACCGAAGAAGATGGAAAGAGCTGGTCATGTCAGTAAACACAAACTCTCTATAAATGTCCCAGCCATAGATCACCACCTTTCTGGAAAGAACAAACCGACTAAGAAAAAGACGGAAAAGATCATTACATACATAGATTATATACGTACATATTGTTGAATGCCTATGCATTATTCTTTGCATAATTCCACTGGTATTGAAAAAATATATCAATTGGATAAATTAGAATGCTATTTCTTGTTTTCTTGTATAAATAAGTGTAGAATTAAAGGGCTTTTAAACTTTTCCAAAAAGTTGATTACAACGAACGAACTAATTTGCAGATTCCGTTGGTGTTCGATATTTCAAGATTGCAACAGTATTGAAATCGTTACGTTTTATAGAGTGAGAAGTCAATTTAAAAGAATGGAATGACTACGAGGCTGGGGCGACATAATTTGTTAGAATATGGTGTTAATAATAACATTTAACGCAAACTACCGCAGCATCTACTATCATCAGAAGACCAATTAAGTGACTGAGAATCTTCGGTGAAGATGCCCTCACAACGCCAATATTGAGAGAAGTGTCAATGTAAAACAGTGAACGATTTTGTATATAGTTCTTAAGCTGGCCCGGAAAACTTTAATAAAAAAAAAATAACATTCACAAAATTTTCACTGTTTACGAAATAGAAAATACATTGTAAGTGATAAAATATCCATTCGACTAATTTTAGCATATCGTGAAATACATTTATACACATGTTTAATATTTATTAGGAGCCATAAAACAAGTATTGATGAAGAGGTCAAGATAATCTGAAAGCAGAAAGAAGGAAAAAACAAAATTGAATGACAGAGGAAATTCTGCAATTAATGGAAGAACGCAGGAAATGGAAAACACGCAACGAAATAGAATATAAGTAGCTACATTAATTAATAGAAAGAGAGCTGCACAATCAATACAATAAAATAAAAGAAACATTAGGCCTACATAAAAGAAACACTGGGAATGTACTGATAGACGACAAGAAAAATGTAGTAATTGATATAGACAAAATTAAGACATAGAAAGAGTATATAGAAGAATTATTCGAAGACGTAATACCACATACTATGGAAAACGGAAGTGTTGATTCGGGTCCCAAAATACTACAAGATGAAGTTATAAAAGCCGTAAAGTTAGTAAAATCAGACAAAGCAACTAGACCAGATAATATACCAGCCGAAATATTATAATTATTAGAAGACAATGGTGTAGAAGTACTTTGCGATCTGTTTAACAGGATATTCGACAGTGGAACTATACCGGAAGAATGGCTAAAATCTGTATTTATTACTATTCCAAAGAAAAACAACGCAAAAACTTGCAATGATCATAGAACAATTAGTCTAATGTCCCACTCACTTAAGATATTTCTAAGAATAATACAGACCAGAATCTATCACAGTTGCGAAGATAGAATAAAAGAAACACAATTGGGGTTCAGGAACAACTTAGGGACGCGATAAGCGCTGTTTAGTATGCAAGGTTTTGTACAACGTTGCAGGGACGTAAACAGAAATGTATTTCTGTGTTTTATAGACTACAGCAAGGCTTTTGACAAAGTACGACATAGTAAGCTAATGGACATTCTGAAAAATATTGGCCTAGATGACAAAGATATCCGCATAATTGCTAAATTATACTGGAATCAAAAGGCGGCAGTCAAAGTAGAAGACCATTTAACAGATTATGTGAATATTAAACGTGGTGTCCGTCAAGGATGTGTTTTGTCACCGCTCTTGTTCAACATTTGTTCAGAAATGATATTTAACGAGGCTCTTCATGAAGCGGAAGAAGGAATAGAGATAAGTGGCGAGCGAGTAAATAATATCCGTTATGCGGATGATACAGTCCTAATAACGGGCAATGAGAATGACATGCAACCTTACTAAACAGAGTAGTTGAAATAAGTGGTCAGTATGGATTAACGATAAACATGAACAAAACTAAGATCATGGTAATTTCGAAAGAACAACTACCACCCCAAACATTCCCATAGGTAACATGCAGTTGGAAACAGTAACGTCGTTTAAATACTTCGGCTGTATTTTAAACAGTAACTGGGATAACATGCAAGAAATAAGAGCACGCATTGAACAGGCGAGAGCGGCGTTTATTAAAATGAAGAAGCTACTCTGTAATAGAGGAATCAGTTTGGATCTACGATTCAGAATGACTAAATGCTATGTTTTCCCAGTTCTGCTATACGGAATGGAAAGCTAGACTCTGACTAAATGTATGTATAGAAAAATAGAAGCCTTCGAACTCTGGGTATATAGAAGAATACTGAAGGTCTCCTGGACAGATAGAGTTACGAACCAAGAAATACTTTGACGAGTAAATAAAGAACCGGAGAATCTAAAAATAAAGAAAAGCAAATTACAGTACCTTGGACAGATTCTGCGACATGAGAGATATCGGTTCGTGCAATTGCTTATGCAAGGAAAGATCGAGGGCAGAAAGAGTGTAGAAAGGAGGAAAACATCTTGGCCCAAGAACCTCCGTGAGTCGTATAGAAAAAGTACCACAACATTGTTCCGCTCTGCAGTCTCCAAGGTGCAAGTAGCCCTAATGATGGCCGACCTCCCGTAGGAGTGGCACCTGAAGAAGAAGAAGGAGCAAACTATTTTTTGAAGCCGATTTTAAAATATTTTATTGGAAGAACATCTCTATAAATTGAACGGTAAACGTATTTCACGCGAACAATTGTCAATGGAGATAGTGTAAAATAAATGTGTTTGCATATTTAAAATAGTTTTAAATAAGTCATGGGCTTATTTTACCATACATAACTCATTAGATTGAG
Organism: Limonius californicus; assembly: GCA_014611495.1. NCBI lineage: Eukaryota > Metazoa > Arthropoda > Insecta > Coleoptera > Elateridae > Limonius > Limonius californicus. Next base: position 26,899 of record JABXWE010102338.1, read on the forward strand.
AAAATCTTAAAGTAAGGTATTACAAATCACTGTTGTTGTCTATAGTTTTACAGTGAATAATGGCCACTAAATCTAGGGATTTCCAGCAATGCAGCAATATGTTCACATGTCAATACAACCTGTGTGCATTTTATCCGTTAATAGCGCTAGCACTAATTCATTATTATTAATTTATTATTTTTTGTAACTTATTCGCTTCAAGTCATATATCTTACAGCGTCCACAGCTTATTTATTATTATTTTGTAAAAGTATGCTGACCTGCGTGGGGCGTAGCACACGGGTTTTGCTGTTCCTAATGAAAGACGTAGACTAGTCTGCAATATTTCATCCAACAACCCCCTCGACAGAGTTCATGAAAAACCTATTTTTGAACAGTTATTGCTACATCATTATTTGTCTTTCCCTGTGTTTTTCTGCCATATATTTTCCAGCGTGTTAAAGTAAATAAAACAAACGATACAAACGGCTACAAAATCCTAACAAATACTCCGAATTTGTCACTCACGATGTTTCCAGCTGTTACCAACAATTTTATTTTATCACTTTTCCGTAAATTGAAAATCCGTCAGCTCGTGTTACGAAAGTTTTCCCGTGGCATCCTGAAAATTGAAATTCGTTTTGACATTTACTGAACACTTAAATAAATATTTACCTTATTAAATAAACAAAGTAGTTTTCTGTTTTATTTTTATGATATAGAATATTTGAAACTTTTGTGGTAATATTAAACCATGTAGTGCAGCACCAGGTGTAGTCGTTAAAGTTTTAATATCAAAACTAATAAAATTGATAATGCTACCAGTGCAGCTGCATTCTGTCAAAGTTATTAATTCCATTAAAAGTCCAATCGTGCTTGGTCGAATGGGTAGAAAACAATTTAATTGCACATTCCTTTTCTACTGACAATAATGTTTTCCCAACAGACAAACCACAAAGAAATTAATTTCTAGATTGTAGTAAAGTAGTTTAGTAAGTAAGTAAGTAAGTAGTAAGTAAGTAGTAGTTGTAAGTAAAACAAATTTTAATATATTAAATATATTATGTAATATATACATATATATGTATATGTGTGTTATATAAACATATTCGTTAATTTTTGTATATGTTACCGACATAATTACCACACTGTCTGCAACATATTGGAATTGTTAGAATAAGTAACCTTATTTATCATTATTCTTATCGGTTTGAGTTTTTATAATTAATAATTCATACTATACAAATCATGGACTGCTAACCAGCTCCGAATCTACGTTTATTTTACATTGCACATTTTTATAATATCGATAAATATCTAGCTAAAGTTCTGCTTGTCGGAAAACGGAATTGAAGGAAGAAGAGTTAATAAATTCTGAAACGATTTCCTTCTTTGCGGATAAAAAATTGCCTCAATCCCTTTTAAAAACCAAGTTCGCATATTTTTTCACATATAATTGATGAAAGTAGATAACTATAACTGGATGATAACATTTATTTGTAACCAAATTTAGATAAATAATGCTAAAATGGCCAACTCAAATATCTACACTTTTGCCAATAGTTTAAGTTTCGAACCTCTTAAAAACACTTTTTAGGAATATATTTCCGAAAAGTTCCGTTCCAATCTATTCGAACGGTATTATGTTAATTTTTTATGCATCTAATCACGACATCAATATGAATTAATTATTCTATTACAATTTTTTTTAATATATGATATTTTAAATCACTCTTTGAACCCGTGGGCTGTTTCTTACGTTTTGTTCGGTAATGAAGTTATAATCGCGTGAGACACTGACGTTATAATTTGCATATTTCAAAATGGAAGAAATGGGAGAATATTCCATTGCCGAGAAATCGATTTTCCATTTTTTGTAAACAGATCACCTTGCATGTTTATATATTTTGCATTAACCTGGTGGGTCTGTACATAAATGTATTAATCTGCATCCTTCAAAAAACTACAAATAACCAAGGAATTAGGAAGTTTTCACAGGCCTTACCGGCTCATCGCTTTGGTGTGAGGCAAGGCTAAGCTAGTTTGTGGTATGCATAACAGGGCCCGACTCTGCGCGTTACCGTGTTGGAGCGTAACCATGCTTAACCTGTCTGGTGTGCGGTGTATTTTTGAGTATATGATCTTGTTACTCCTCTAGTACGATCGTTACACGAGAAGTACTATTAATTTGATGCCCAATGGCAAATGGAGACCGGGGCCCAGTACCGATCACCCAGGGAATTAGAAAATTTTCCGACCATGGAGTGATGCGAACCGGGAAGACACCCAGTCTCCAGTTTTATAGGACTTGAAATTTGTACAGCGAGGCAATGATGTAACTTGTATATTTGATAATTGAAGAAACAATACATAAAATATACAACGGTATGTATCATACAGTTTTATGGCTTTGTATTACTCTATTGTTTTTCTGCTGTCTCTCTATTGGTTTTCAATCTTCTCACTGATTCTTTGCATTGCTTACTATCTGCGGCGAACCGTTTCAGTTGTAAGGAGATGTTGCATTGTATTTCTCTACATAAAAGTATAAGCCCATATACCCGAGGGAGATATTAATAATTAAGTTACAACATCCATTTATGAGGATATTTCGGAGAGGCTACTCATACCTACAAATTAACATAATTTCTTCTTTTGTTTATATAATTGTATTTAACAATAAAAATATTACAATTTTTCAGTTTAACGGGATAAGTGAAATAGAAACATTGGTTATTGCAGTCTGTTTCTACGATCACATTGTATAATTATAAAAAAGACGAGTGCATTTTTTACATTTGCATTATTTACCCGTAGTATTAGATAGCGCTTCCCAAAAGTGCTGCTTTTTTATTATTTAAATATTATAATATCTACAGGTAATCATAATTTTTTATCATTAGATGCATGTACATAACAAAATAAAACAAAAACTTAACAAAGTATGCGCGACCTCATCTAAGACTATACTATGTTATGACATATTTTCAGCCAGGTTATTAGTTTATGTTAATTTTTAATGCATTTTGTGAAAACTAATACTGAAGCTATCGTTATTTTAGTTTAAATCCATGAAATTGAGATGTCCCTCGACTCGACGAGGGTGGCTTTAAAGATTCAATCTATTATTTCGGAAAGCAAGACCTAACCACATAAATGCTCATCAGAAATTGTACCTCGTGCCGTTTACCAACTCCCTATACTTGCGCTTCGAATTATTATTCGCGGTATTGTTGGTATAGGTATTTATTGGCCTTATGATACGTATCTCTTTTAACAGTTCGTTAACCTTCTTAAAGTAACTTTGGAAAATTGGAAACTCAAAAGATATTAATGAAGCATTATGAGTTTAATATTAAACCGCCGGCTTAATACTGTAAGCAGTTAGAAGCATAAAAAGCTCCAAACTTTCGTAAAGCAATTAACTCCAAAACTTTAAGTATCGAGAATATATAAAAGTGGTTTATAAATCTCCTACAAAGCTCTTTTTGCACGAAACGTAACACCGCCTAAGCTAGAAATAAAATGCAAATAGCTTTTTCGGATTTTTATCGCCTCTATCACCACAAGCCCGTGTTAGTTCTAAAAATTTTAAACTAAAAACCTAAACAATTGATTGTTTGGTGATATTGTACTTTCTGAAATTCTGCCAAGCTATTTTTATTCGAAACAATAAAGTAGAACAAACTATGTTTTCAGATATAAAAATAAAATACATTACAAAGCAAGCACGTGTATTTACTGATCAGTTGCGACTTCTCTATGGACATTATTTCTGGACTTGAAATTTTGTGTTCTTTTATTATATAAAATAGTGAACGGTCGTTCAAAGTAGACAGAAGATTCAACATCGATTTTAAAACCAATATTCATCCGAAACACGCATAAGAATAGTATGTCTATGCACTACTAAACATGCTGAAATTTTAAATAATTCGTGCATTCGAGATCTAAATATTATTATTGAATGTACAACTACCTTCAGATACAAATTTTTCTCTATCCTAGCAACTCAAAATGTGTTTAAAGCGTCATGCCTTTTTATTATCCTGCCGAAATAATATGTATGCACGATATTTTTATAGTAAGGTTTTACTGAATTGTCAACTGCATTTCCATTAATTGTTGGGAAGACTTTACCAACGGCTGATGGACACTGATTTTTTTAAAAACGTTCTTACGGTTGTATAGTATCAAGTTCAGTGTCCTGACTTGATATCGAAGAGTACATCTTGACCATAGTGTTTGTTTCAACGGTTGTTTTGTTTGGAGAATTCCCCCACGTCAGTTTTTATACCCATACCGCATCCAATTGATACAGCCCCTAACCGCCCTGACCACCATGGAAATACTGTAACTAATCAATGGATTTTATGAGAAAATACTAAACACCCAGAGTTCGCTGCTAAAATCCTTTTGAGTGATGAAACCCGATTTGCAAGTTCCATAATATACATGTTCAATCTGATCAAACTCCTAATGCTTTGTTGAGTCCAAAACCGCAACAGCGTTTCAGTGCGAAATTCGCACTGAAACGGCAATATATTCACGCTGCGAAAATATTGCTGGGCATTTTAGGGGAGAGCCTAATAAGGCCGGATATATTCCAAAATTGATTAACACGTCCTACATATAGTAATTTTTTGGTGTGCGCCCGACGGGGTATTTTTCGCTTAGTCTTAGGAAGCACTAGGTTGGTGCATGTAATGGGAAATGGATAGGATGCGGGTCATTTTCATGACCTCCTAGATCCCCCTACTGTACTTCTGCTGAGTTGCAACAGCGAATTAATTATCGCTGTCAAACAATATGAGCTAGGCTGGACATTTTCGTAAAGGTCCGAAGTTTCTGTCTGAGATGATCAAAAAATCGCTCATATCTTGTAGGTGGTTGATTTATAAATAATCAGAAGCAAATAGTAGTAGATTCCGCATGGAGAGAGCCTGCTGTAGTGAGTATGGCGTAGCAGTAAAATAGTTTTATGCCGACATGTTCTTGTTGTGAATATCATTTTTACGGCATGTATTACAGGGATCCAAGATTCTATGACCTTCCCTTTTCACATTGGCAGTAAATCACCACAAACACCCTGGAAAAGGAAAGTAATTTTCCTCGCACAATAATCATATCCGACTACTTTTATAACATATACGTTCAAACAACTGATTGGAGACGGTGGTTTAAGTAAGTGAACTTTGGATATTGAACTTCAATTGTGAGCTTGGTGAAGGACTTACGCCCGAGGAATTCCTCAACAAGGTACTTTAGTTAGTTCAAGTTCTTACTGAAGATGGCAACTTAGTTGCCGTTATTCATATTTAGGTGTTCTAAATACTGTGCTAGCAAGGGGTTTTCCAAAGTTTATTTGATTACTGTTCTAGTATTTGTAATCACAGGCATTTATAAGTAAGCTCCCATTTAAAAATCGCCAATCCTAATATAGTCATCAAAAACTTTCTTGGCCAAACCATCACCCTTCTTACTATCATTTTCAACATCTGTGTGAGATACTTTCCAACAACTTGGAAACATGCTCACGTGCTGCTGTTCCCAAAATCCGGAAAAGACCATAAAAATCTAGAAACCATATAATTCCTACCTTTCAATATTGTTTCCACAAGAAACACTCTACGCCTCATCAACTGTCTCGCAACTCGGAACTTACCGAAAACAGCTTTGACAATAAACACCACGCTGTAGCACTCTTGTTTGATTTTGGATCGACACTTTGCCCTAAAAACTGCTGAAAGTTAACACTCCTCGCTACCTTCTATGCATTATCAAATCGTTCTGACAAATCGCTAATTTGCGATACGGATCAATTCTTCCTTCTCGTCAGAAAAACCTATTAGTGCTGGAGTCCCACAAGGCTCTATATTAGGACACTTTTTAATATGTTCGTCTACGATCTACCAGAACCAATCAATTCAACTGCAGTTATGTACGCCGACAATACAGTGCTACTTTCACAAGATATGCTTAGGGCAACACAACGTCTACAAGACAATACCATCGTACTAATTTCTTGGTTCAACAAATGGTGCATCAACATCAATACCACTAAATGCGAAGCAAAGATTTTCATCTTTCGTTGACCCGTAACGCCACCAAACATCGTCATGGAATATCAAAGTATGGAATGGAACCCTGCAGACACCGGCATCAAATACTTGGGGGTTTATCTCGATAAAAACGAATATGGTCATTCCACGTCAACAAGAAGCTTAATCAAGGATATGCAAGGCTTGTAATGTGGTACCCCATAATTAATAGAAAATCTTCACTGAAACAAGAATGTGAATTACTGATTCATCAATCTATTCTTCGACCAATTATTACCTACTCCTGCCAAGTTTGGGGAGCAGCGTCAAACTCACAAACCAAGAAACTTCAGCACTTTTGAAATAAAGTACTTCGCATAGCCTTTAATTTTCTTTGGTACTTAACCGTAATTAACAGTTACATTGAGAAGTATACCAACCACCGAAACATTTTATCAAGAATAGTACGAAAACATATTTCAGTAACATATCAGAATGCCCAAGCGCAAGAATTTACACTACTAGTCGGGCGTATCCACACTAGACTTAAACACAAACTCCCACAGGATATTTATTTGTCATCGAACAGTGAAATAAAATAAATGAAAAACGATCAGTAATAGTGAGGATTCAGCCATTAGTCAGCATCTGATAAACAGTGTATTATCAAATAGGTATGTCTAGCGAAAACACGCTGATCTGGTTTAAATTTATTTTTAAAAAGTTTTCGTAAATAAACATCAAATCTAGCCATCGATTTCTCCTTGTATTCCGAGAAGAACTGAGAAATGAATTAAAACATTCCTGCTACCAAGCCTTTGAAGATTTACCGAAGTAGCGCATAAAACGGAGCTAATTTGCACTGCAAGTAGGGCAGACTTAGTGTTCACAAAACAATGTTATGGCTTGAACCAATATATTAGAATTCCTGCCACATTTGCCTATGTATATAGGTACTTCCGGAAGGATCCACCGGCAGGAAAAACGGGTATACCTTCCACCACTAAAGTTCACTGAAAGACTTTTTTCTCCGCTTGTGGCAGCACTAGACATCGCGCGTGACTTCGTGTTACTGCAACATTCGTGCGCGTGCTTTATTATTCACGCGTCGATCTGCTTTCTATTGCATTTTTCATGGATTTATTAATTTTTTACTTTTTGAACTTCACCACATAATCTGGAATTGCATTGATTTGTTAAAACGGGAGAGCAGAAGAAATCATTCTCCACGGAGTTCACTGTTAAAAGTCCTTAGGGGTGTTCGAGTACAACTCTTCCTTTTAGTTGAAAAAATATTTGGTTGAAATGTATAGCAACGCATTATTACTAGGCATCCAATTTAACGTCGCTCTTAACTTTCCAGAAGGGTCACTTAATCCTTAGATAAGTATAAGCAGGTGACATTATACTACTAACACAAATATTTGCTGACGATTTACAACCTGTTATGTTGCTTGTAAAATTCCCAAAATAGGAATTCAGTTAAAACATAGACAAACAGTCATTTTCAAAATTAATAGATAAAATAACTAGAATACTTAACTGTATAAAATGAAAAGTAGATAAATTGATTGTAATACTTAGAACTACCTACTAAAATGTATGTAAAAAAATTAATGTAAGAGAAAAATACCGATAACAGTTTCATGCAAACATATTTATTTTTCTAGAATGTTCTCCAAACCAACATGTTACTAACTAATTATGCTATTAACATTTTTGCAACCAATCATCTATCTGTATATTTCGAGATCAAATTTTAGCAGGAATAGCAAGAAATATATTCAAATTTTATATATTTTTAACAATATAAGTAAATGTAAGTGATTGTTGTAATAGCCTGTTACGGCAAGACATTATAATGTTATTAGTTATTGTATTAGTCATTATACCATAAAGCATCTTTTTCTGTAATCTTTTGGCTCTCGAGAGAGAGCGTGGTAACCGTTTTTCCTATGTTGGTGTCGTGCGTTTAAAGTAATGTATACAAATCTTTTTTTCTCATTCATTCATACTACCCCCTTCCGGAACCGCTTTCGCATTACTTGAGGGGTGTGCGGGCACCCCTTACACACTAACCATTCATGCAGCTGAGATTCGAAACCACAGCGGAACGACTACAATTCGGGTGGCCTCGAGTGGCAACGCGTTGCCGTGCTAGACCACCGAGGCCCCAATGTATACAAACCTGGGGGGGCTACTCTTTAACACGGACTCCGAACCGCCGGAAGTGTCTACATTTGTTCTACAGAGAAGGTGCGCTTGGAAAAAATAAATCAAGCTACAAATTTGAAATTTGTGGAATTTACTCGACACGAGGAGGGTGTTCTAATATTACACGAATATTTTCAATTGACTATTTGAACTTTTACGACCAATTACAAGTTTTTTAATTTTAGACCACACTTGACAGTGCTCTTATAATTAAATCAGATACGCACAATTTATCAAACATAGTGCACTGTTTATGTAGTTGAAAGTTTTCAAATAAATATAATAAAAACCAATGTCGATTCCTACAAAAACTTTTAATAAAGAAGTTATACAAATGTAGTAGCAACGTTTTCGTGTTGTCTACAACCCATCTTCAGACTAAAATTGAAATAAACACTTCAAAATAAACATATTATGAAAATGTAAATAAGCTTACCTAAAACAGTATTGCATAAAGTAAAAACTTTACATCAAAATTGGATTAAAGAAAATAAACGAAGCAGCTGCCTTAACTTAAACAAGCATTCTAAACCAAACCGCGAACGCCGGTGGTTCAAAAATTAAAAAAAAAATAAATATCTGAAACCGTCAGACGACATGTTAATGCAATGTTTTGAATTTAAATTTGCGGAAACCCCACATCAGGGGTGACATTAAAACGGATCTATAAAATAAGTTACACAAACTCTTCAAACATGTTGAGAGGACAGACCGGAAATTGTTTAAAGAACAAAAAGTAAAGTTAAAAGACTACACCATCTATATGTAGAAATATGAAACAAAGCAACATATGACTATAGTTACCCAAATACAAGGTAAGGAACTTAGCTGTTAAGTACAAAGTGAAACATAATAAACTTCAGATTCAAGAACAGAACAAAATATGGATAATATATAAAACGTTTACGTTACTACTACATTTGTATAACTTCGTTATTAAAAGTTTTTGTGGGAATCGACATTGGTTTTTAATATATTTATTCAATATATCCCACTATGAATCATTGGGACTGCAACGAATTTATTTATTATCAAACTTGGGTCATAAAATATTTCGTTGCAAAATCTTCTTGTTTTTTTCCGAAAAGACGAAACTTGGAAGAAAAAATGAAGAAAATGCTTGCCGCAAAGTTTGGAGTACATAGTGCAACTACTTCTGCATCATATGTGGGTACAAAGAGCTCTATAGATGTAGAGGATGTATGAATAAAAAAAAAGTATTATGACATGACTCACACTAATCTGTTTGAAGCTTAGCAAGGTGGTCTTTAGAACAACAATCTGACGTTAAGTGTGTTGCCTATTTTCGTATTTTAATAAAATAGTCTAGATTTTTTTTTAGTTAAATACGAATCAAATCGAAATAAAACAACTTTACAAGATCTATATGTAGGGTAATTCCGGTATAGATGGACCACAATTCGAAAACAATTTCTATTTACTGGGTTGAACGAAATAAAAAATTGCGTAAATGGCTCGTCTAAACCTTATTGAACACCAGGTCATTGAGATATCTAGAAAAATTTATTTCTTTTTTTATTATAACAATTAAAAAATACCACTGGTCCATCTATCCCGAGGTATCCGGGATATGCAGACCACCTACTAGGGGATATATAGACCATTATATTTAAAAGAAAGTAAACCATATATTTAAATACAAAGAAATTATTTGGTACAAAATAGCAATATTGCAAACTAAACTCATACTCGTACGCTAATTTTCCACACAATTCACAATAATTAACATATTTGGTGCAATTTTCGTGGATTTTTGTGTTTTTTGTTTCATTGAGGATTTTCGCGATATTATGAGACCTCTTCTATAAGGTCACAGTTGGCGTGAACGGTATTGGAGAAATTTCGTTCAGAAGTTTTCCTGGAGTTTTATCATCGTTCTTTTCCGTTGAGGGTGGTTTCGTCTTCGTAGAACAGCGTGGTTGAAATGATTGCGGTCTGTATAGCTGAAGGTTCTTATTTCTTTTCATTGAGGGTGGTTTTGTCGTCCTAGAACAGCATGGTTAAGGTGTAACATGATTTTTTTTTCATTATCTGGACCCAAAACGCATACACATCCTTGCTTCCCTTTCCCAGTTTTTGGCCTTCAGTCGTCTCTTCAACGTTGTTTCTGCGATTAAAAATGTTTTGGCTGTTTAGTTGATCGCTGCACCATTTTCTACTGCTTTGAAGGCGTTCTCCAAATCAGCTGGACTCCACTTGTCTGTGCTGCTTGTGTTTTTCTTTTTGTACACAGTTGGCATGTTAATCCTATACAATCAGAAAAAAATAACATTAATTCTCAATAGTTCACTGGTCCATATATACCGAACATTGTTGGACCATCTAACCCAAATATATGGGTTAGATTGACCACCTTAGTATCATCTTGGAAAATTGCAGATGCTATTCTTTTGAGGTTATAATGAAGAAATGGGTTTATATGTGATGATTCAGAAAAGTTTTGGTTGTAAAAATTAATTCCCACTTTGACACACTCACCATCTATACCGGAATTACCCTGTATATAGTAACATCATTTAAACGCACCGCGCTACAGGACGAAAAATATTTTAAAACTTATATGAAGATTGCTCTTTAATATTTTCCATTTTTTATACATGCCCTCGTAACTTCTTTCTAATTTTAAATTGTACATTTTTTGCTGTTTAGCTCGGTAAGGGAAGGTCTGATGGTGTTGTTGTAAAATTGGTATTTTTCCAAATGCAGTTACAAGGAAATTATTGGTATTTCAAAATGGTCAATTTACAGTGTTCTGCCAGCCCACTTAAAGGAAGCCGTGAAATCGTTCAGTGAAAAATAGTGGAGTTGCTCTGCCCAAAAAGAACAAGCACAGCCAAACCAAAAATGAAAGTCATGATCATTGTTAGACTACAAAGAAACCGTTCGCTCAGATAGCACCCTACAAAAGGATTATGATTAGGATTCATTCTATAAAAGTCTCACTTCGTTTGTGAATAGACAGTACCGATATTTTCAAAATTGCGTAAAATATAACAACGATATGAACTATTTAAAATAACACTTACTTTTAGAAAGCAGTAGACATGACTCATTGGCGGAATATTATCACTATATAAAAAATTAATATCCCCCAAGGTGCAATTTTATGCCTTGTCCATTTGTTACGTGTTATAACCATCCACTTTAACGCATGCAAGGGCTGCGAGAAATATTTGCATGAACTGTATGCGTATCGTGTTGAGAACGTTATTATATTGTGAGGTAGTTTCTTTCTCTAAATTATTAAAGAATAATTGTTTAATTAGAGGACTTTCTTTTTATGTGAGAATTTTATAGTTCACATACAAAACATCTGTGGTTTGCGTTGGCGCAAACCAGTTAAATTTTATATCTGCAATAAAACTGACTTTATTTTTAAACCATTTCAAGAGTCCGTTGGCATCGCATTTAATGGTCGTGTGTACTGAATTAATACTTGCAAACTTAGGAGTAAGTGCTATGTATGAATTTACCATAATGTTAGTTTATTACATTAATAATTTACCATCTGTCGTCTACAATCAAATAAAGCATTTCAGAGTTTTCACATTTTCTGAAAGAAAACCAACTATATTGTCGATGTTACCTGCGAAATATTGTAAATAAAACGTAAACAAAGGAAGCTACTTTAAAAAAACACATAATTAAACTGCGTTTCGTTTTTTTGAACATACTAAATAATCAATTTAAACAAGCACCCATTATTTAGCTAATACCATCCAACGAAGTACTATATAACTATCGGAGGCAGAACGCAGTTAACTGAACCCATATGACTACTAATCCAGTAGCCAGGCCTTGAACTGACCCAATCTCGGAATGTTACACTCGCAGCGCATCCCCTAAATTAATCGCTTGCTGATCTCATAACGTTGACCGCTATCTGAACTGCGTTAGGAATTAACAAATTTTATCATAGCACCGGGTTGCAAGATTGGTATCTTCTGCGATATCGCGGCAAGGTATGTCACCAATAATCTACCTCCCTTCGTATAACATTAGGAATTAGTTTCCTCTCGGAGAAGTCAACTTCCATAACTACAACTATAACCGCAAAGAGACTAAGTTTCCTTATAAACCCCGAAGTTAGTATTTTTTTAACAGGAAAGAACGTGGGAATGAATATTAGCTGGCAAATAAATACTGCAAAAGTCAATTAAGACAACTTTGAATAATCTCCTTCGTAAAGAAGGTGGACGAATTATTGAATTCACGTAGGCGATTGGTTTCATAATCTCTGAAAGAGTCTTTGGTTTTCTCATTCCTTTTAAAGTAGGACCAACTTTACAAAATCACTTGATGGAAGGTATGTTTGGAGTTGCAATACATTTTACCTTTCAACTTACCGGAGTCAGCACAATCATTCTTTATTCTGTTTTGCCGCACTATTGAAAAAACCTAAGGGTTTAACCGGTTATTGTTAACGGGTTAAACCCTGCTGTCTGACAATTATAATTATCCGCACACGCACATGGTCTCTTAGCAGTTTGGGTTTGACAGAATATTTTCAAAGCTTCTGTAAATCTTAGTATACCTACTACGTATTCTCTTCATCGCACCATGGGTTTTCCTCTTTATCAACAGTTTCGGAGTTTTGCTACTACTAGTTACCCTGAGTGTTTACTAAATCGTAATATTCTAGCAGCAATGGATTTAGCGTTGCACATTTTGTGAAACATCCTATATTTCAAATACTACTCGCGGAATGATTGTATTCAGGAAGCTTGCTTCGAAAGCCTGAATACAAGATTTTGCAGAGTATGTTCATATCGCGTTTTGACAACAGTGACAGCTCAAAATGTGGTATTTTAAAGTTGTGGCGTTAGTTATACATTTGTAAATACTTACTGTAAAGTTAGGATTAGCACAGTTGATTTATTGAACCTTCCGTTATCAATCCCTTGACTACTATGCAACTATATTTAGTCCGCTCGTACTATGCCAGGGTCCAAGGGATCTAAGGAAAAAAAATGTTGGAAACAAAATCAAATAAAACTTTAATTCGTACAAAAAGTATTTGGTAATATAATGAACAAACGTTAAATGCCTATATTTAGTTTTCAAAACAGTTTGAACAAACTTTTTTGGCACATGTCATGCAAAGTGGTTTTTTGCACTGTGCGCATGACATGCTGCATTTTCGGTCCTTTTTAGGAGGGCACAAAAACCGCATCTCTTTCTTTTGGACCTAGAAATATCTTCCTCAAGGACTGTTTCAACTGTTAGTGAAGTATCAAGCTTCTTGGCGATCAGTTGTCGAAGATGACAGGATTCGTTTGTTATTCATGTGGGTCTCCATGTGTTGCTTGCAAAGGGCGATTCCGAGCTGTTTGATGAAATTATATCGTGTAATCTCCTTGCCATTTGGTGAAAATTGGTACAGAACTCTGCTATATACCCCAGTCACATTTAAAATGTAATGGAAAATCGCCATTGGCCAACGACGGGTCCTTCGAGACGTAGCATAAGCAGCACATTTCTGATCCAGAGCATCTACGCCAGCTTTAGTTGAATTGTAGAATTCTATTATTTCTGGCTTTTTCGAAACTGGATTCACATGGGAGTCATGATGCATGCTTGATAACAAAACAACGGTTTTACTCTTCGTAGGATCGTGGCTGACCAAAGTAACTTTCGCTTGAAATCCGAAAAGAGATGAAAGTACTGGACGTTTTTTGTTTCGCAGAAATACGAGGGGTATCTGTCTTTATTTTTTTTTTAGAGTTCCAACATAAGTTAAATTATGTTTTTGTAACTCGTTTACTGTCTCCACTGACGAATACCAATTATCAGCTGTTATATTCTGGTTACTTTTCAAAGGAAGGTGATTGACCAAACGATTGACAACTTGCGTGGGATGCGGCAATGGGTTCTGGGTTGGTTTACGATGCTTTTCCCCAAATAAACTTCAGCTTTACACATATAATGTGTCTTTGCATCAGCCACAATTTGAATTTTAATTCCGTACTTTGCAGGCTTATTGGGCATGTACATGCGGAAACTACACCTACCCCGAAACGGTACTAACATTTCATCGATCGTCAAATATGCACCAGGAGTGTAGCTGTTGGTTGATCGAGTCACACGCTTCTCAAAAAGTTCTTGGATCGGTGCTAGTTTGGATATTTTCCTTCTTTCAGATCTTGTTTCTTGATCGTCAAAACGCAAGCAACTCAGCAAAAAATAGAATCGCGCCAAAGTCATGGTACAGTTGAAAATGTCTCCACCCGTTCCATCTGTGTTCCACATTGAACGTAAATGCTCGTGGTTTGATTTAAATATGTCTTGTAAATATAGGAAACCCACAAACGTTGTGATTTCTAAAAGATTGGTTTCACAAATGAATGAAGGACGAAGTTTTATTGACGTAGTATAAGTGACATTCATCGCTGATATTTTTTGATTAGTCCACTTTACAATTGACTGTAACATTTCGTCGCTGATTAGAAGATTCCATGCTTCAAGAGCATTACTTGGAGGATTATGTTTCGCATCACCAGCAAGGCCAGGTAAAAAGCGTATAAGATTATCAGCAGTAGTCCTGCGTTTTTTAGGACATTGTTTTGCCCATATAGTTCGATTCTTACCATGCCAAACTCCTGTTTGTCTTGGCTGATTTGCGTCGTCAATATTAGTAGGACCTTCCTGGCTATCTTCCTGATAATCTTCTTGAACATCCTCTTGACCATTTTCTTGATCCATACTCATTTTGTGCTCTTCAGATTCATCGCTTTCTTCCGAAATTTCGGTTGCGATTTCGTTATTTTCAGGCTCCCACTCATCATCTGACCCGCATGAAATGTCACTCTGGCTGTCATGACTGCTTGCATATTCTTGATCTGATTCGTCTTGATCACTTTTATCTGCTTCAGTTGTAATGTTGTCAAACGCTGGCAATGGAGGTTCTGTATTTCGAGTTTCAACATCGTCATTCCAAAAATCTTCATTATTGAAGAGAGCTGCTATGTCACTTTCGTTCAAATACCTTTTGGACCCCATTTTTAACTAAAAACTATAGATAATGATGCTATTTTTAATTAAATTGGCTAAAATAAGAATAACTCACCAATTATATTTTGTAACGTTTGCCTTATGCGTGGGTCCTTGGGACCAAAATTTGTTATAACCAAAAACCGCAACTGCACTTTGCGGCGTTTGGTGCACTACTGAGCTTCATTTGACAGTATAGGAAAATACGTGGACGCGTAGCGCCCCCACTCGTACGTCAGTCAAGTTTTTCAAAAATTTAAAAGAGCTTGGGTCCCTAGCACCCGTGCATAGTAGTTAAGGGTTAAACCGAAATGTTGAACACATGTCGATAGTTACTTGCATTGAAACTAGCGATTTGTATATATTTATAGTATACGTACAGCTTGCTGGATTTAACCTTGCTGGTGGGAACTGCGCGACGCGAAAAAGAGGGGGCACTAGGAGGAACAGAGAGGAATACAATTTATATGGATAGTTAGCATTTGGTGCACTTAGCAAAAGAAACGCACGTACGCTTCCCTGTTTTAATTTTAGATTGAAACTCCATTGCACGTACTTTTCACTGGAGTGTACAGCGATGTTGACTGCTACAAACACACGATGAAATGATCTCCAGGCCTACCCCACCAATTCCGTGGTAGTGGTGGTAGTGCGCAATATTCACTCACAAGCAAGGTTAAAATCGGCAAGCGTACTGTACAGCTAAGACGTAGACTCAAAGATCAAACTATAGCTAATAGATCAATTAAAATATTTATTCGAACAAACATTTTGTTTAAATAACGTGTGGTTATGGTATTAATTAAATTACAAGTACCTAAGTAACAGCTTCGTAAATACAGCGTAAAATAAGTATCAATAGTCACCCTAGCCGAGTCATTGCTTGTATTTTTGGCAAAATAATGTATGTTTGTAAATTGTAAGTGATGCTTGTATTGCCAGTCGACTGTAAATGACACAAACAACCCCTTTTGTTTCATACGCGCTAATCGAATTTAAACTTTCGGACTACTACAGGATGAATGAACAGTTACTGCTTGCAGTTATTAGTTTTAAAATTCGCAGTTAAATTAAGAGTATATCTAACAAAGTTTAATATTTCTATCATTATCATATCCAAATGTTTGTAGATTTGTAGAGACGGTTCGAAGTATGGAAAAGTCCAAGTGAATAAATTCGCTCGGGTTTTGGAGTTATCCGTAGCGCACTTGTAGATGTAGTAGGTTGTAAACCTGTTCTGTGGGTTTCTATTCTATTTCTCTATTTCTAAATTGACAGGGCCCAGATGATCAGCACCCAGACCTTTTGGTCCATTGTGCATCCTGTCTGTTGCGTCCCTCATTAGAGCAGATCCGACCTTTTGATGAAGGCCAGGATCTGTCTCAGTGGGGCTCTTCGAATGTCCTCAAATTCTGGAAACCAGACCCCAAAGACCCTGAATCTAAGAGTGGCAAGCGCTGCACACCGACAGAGTACATGAATAGAGGTTTCTTCTTCTGTTTTACACTTCCGACAGAGGGCATCGTTTCTGATTCCCAATGTGGTTAGGTGTTTGTTTAGATGGCCATGGCCTGTTGAGAGGCCTACTATGGCCTTGATGTCTTTCCTCCCCAGATTTAGTAGGAAGTCGGTTTGCTTTTGAGCTGGTCCTTCTATAAGAAGTCTCGCTTGCCTAAACGGTTGTTGTTTCCACCTTCGGACATGCTGATGTCTCAGTCTGTCCTGTATAGTGGCCTTAATCGAGCTTTGAGGTACACCCACTGCTGGTTCGGGTCCCCAGAGATGCTCCAAGGAGCCCATCCGGGCCAGCCGATCAGCGTGTTCGTTACCCTCAAACCCACTGTGTCCCGGTATCCAACACAGCGTCAATCTGACGTTACGCTGCACCATCGCCTGTAGTTTTTCCCAGCATTCTAATACCAGCCGCGAGGTTTTCTTAGGATTGCTGAGTGATTTAAGAGTATATCGTGATGGGCAAATTTTGGTATGCCCTACGAGTACATTCATCAGCGCATTCGGAGATAGCTACTACCTCCGCCTGAAACACTGACGTATGAGTCCCCAATGGTGTAGATAGTTCTAGTCTTGGGGACTGTCCAAATATGCCTGCTCCAGTTCCGCCTGCCATTTTGGATCCATCTGTAAACCAGATTAGTCCCGTATTGGCAAGTAGATCCTGGGAATTTTCTGCCCATTCCTCTTTGGTGGGAATGTTGATTTCGATGTTTCTGTCGAACGTATACCTTGGTACCATGCGGTCTACCCACATGCAGCAGATCTCTGGTGCACTGGATAGTATCCCGCAATGCCCCATGTTATAGCCCACGTCCTTCCATAAGTTTAGTTGGTTTACTCTCCAGGCCGCTAGCAGTGCCTCCGACTTCACTACCATTGGCAGTGCTGGGAGCCCTATTAGTGCCTCGAGAGCAGTTGTTGGTGTTGTTCTTAGTGCACTCGTAATGCCCACACAGGCCAAACGCTGCACTCGATTGAGGATTGTTCCCAGTCTTTGTGTATCTGCGCCTTTCCACCAGATAAGCGCTGCATACGTGATGATGGGTCTTACCATGGTTATGTACATCCAGTGTACTACCTTTGTTTGAACCCCCAGGTTGTGCCAAAGGCACGTCTGCAAATCCAAAAGGTTGCAGTTGCCTTCCTTGCTCTTTCCTCTACATGGTGTCTCCAAGTAAGTCTCTGGTCAAGTATGACGCCCAGATATTTTACTTTGTAGTCCCAGGTTAGAGGAGTGTTGTATAAGGTAAGGGCCCTTTCTTGAAGGTTCCTTCTTTTGGTAAAGAGCACTGCTTTGGTCTTTGTTGGGTTGACCGCCAGCGAATGCTCCCTGCACCAGCGTTCTACGGTATTCAGTCCACGTTGAGCAATCTCTAGGACTGTCCCGTGGAATCTCCCAGTGGCCAAGACTACTACATCATCCACAGAATCGTTCTTAATCACGTTCGAAAACACGCAATATTGCATATTTCTATCAACTGACGGAATATCTTGCTATAAATGCCGCAAAGAAGGACACACAGCAAATCAATGCCCTACCCAAACTGAAATTCAGCCTCACAATACATCCGCTGTATCCCTTAATGACCAGTCACACTTCCCTGGCCTACTACAACCTCCAACCCCAAATGAAAAATTTTCGCAAACACCCACGCAATCATCTACTCAATCACCAGCAAAAGAAGACCTAAATAAAATCCAAATACTTGCTAATCCACTACCGATCAAAACATTTTCAGACCCTTCGAAAACTACTCGCCCCAAAAGACAGAAGAGCCAAATCACTAGTGAATCTAAATCTGATACACCAAATATGGGAAAACAATTGCAACTGGCCAAAGATATGATAGAAAATAAGCCTGAAGTATATCCTCTAAATTTCGCGAATATTCTAGGATTGCTAGAAAACTCACAAAGAAATCCTGACCCTTTAGGACTATCGAGAGAGTACACAGAGCACACCACAGCACTCACTGCAATGCTAGATAATATCTATCCGAAATTAAAAGACCGCAGTATAAAATCAAGAATAACGAGAATAATAAAGAAAATAAACTACCAGATACTCACTGAAAAAACAGAATGGAAGGAGAGACTCCAGATACAGAATAGTAATCATAGCCTACAAAAACGAAACTCATATATACAAATAAAATTATGACCACAACTATTTTGCAATGGAACACGAATGGATTCCTAAAACACCTACAACAAATTAAAATTTTATTATCGGAACAGTTGCCCTCATGCCTATGCCTCCAAGAAACTCACTTCAAGCAGTCGTATAAAACCCAAATGAAAAATTATCAAATTTATCGGAAAGATAGGGAGGCGGACGCTTACGGAGGGGTCGCAATACTCGTACACAATAGGGTATACACAGAAGAACAACAGATATAGACGCGATAGCAGTACAACTTCAATTAGCAAACCAACAGCTAATAGTATGCAACATATACAGGGAATTTTTCTTTTTAGTATACATAGCCTATGTATACTTTTAAAAGAAACGCGTCAATTTCGCCTATTGTTTATGCAACTATACTAACATACCAACTATACCAACAACTAAAAATCAGAAACAAACGTCACTATAGTTGTGAATTATTTGA
>JABXWE010102341.1:0-25286 GCA_014611495.1 Limonius californicus
TATGACTAGAATATATGGTTACCAACTAAATTGAATAATTATAATTATTTAAAATTTTTGAAAAGCCGGAAGTTTTATTTGCAGTTTAGACAATGTCGAGTGTTTAATTTCTCAGGGAAATCAATTTTTTCTAAAAATTCGTGTTATTGGGCAGTTATCTAACCGATTTTGTTTTCCTTACAGACTAAATTTGAACTCATGTTTCACATCCTCGCTTAAGGTAATCCAAAAGGTAAAATGTAATCTTGATTTTCAGAAACCTACAGATTAGAGCTTTAAATTTTCCTTTTAGTCATTTAAATCTCTGCTTCCTAACAGCTGCTCTGTTAAGCCCTTAACGATAGGGTGATCCGGTGGTATACCCTCAGCAGATAAAAATCTTATAGTTTCTATGGCGCAGGCCGCATAACCCGCTGCTTCCGGGTCGTTATCCGGACCGTCATCCCTCTGAAGATCCGCCTGCAACTCGCATACCTTTTGGAGGCATATCTTAAGGAGGTCTGTGATCCTGTCATCGCGTGTGGGTGGACCCTGAAATATTTCAGAAAGGAGAAGATTTATAATCATTTTGGAAGGAACGTACTACAAAACAACTGTTTTGCTTAATAATATCTAGTACATATAGACTTTATCTTGTTGCCAATTAGTTAACTGAATTAAACTCTATATAATCTTTTAAGAGATATTAAAGTGACTCAAAATAAGCTAAAACTTGCGTTTCCTGTTAGCCGTAGCTACGTTAATAGGCGGCTTTTGTACTTGATGTTTTTTATTTAGTTACTGGACAACATATCCATGGTGAAAATATCATCGATTAAATCATGAGAACATGTCACGGGGTTAAACGGAATTGTGACACATAAACGACTGCATGCCCTGGCGTACTTCAGAGGAATAGGGGGCGGGGGTTAATTTAGTAAAATACACCGCGCTTAAATATGATTAAATTCGGGATAAAGTCGTAATAAGTGAGGGCGCCAACGGGAATATCACTAGATCCGGCACTGCTCAAGTTCCATATTACTTTGAACGGCCCCAACCCGAAGGTTGTGTTTGATGGAAGTTACCTTTTCAAGCAATTGTTCCTAATAAAAAAAAAAGCTAATTTACTAGCCCCGTAAACAAAGGGGCACAACAATCACTCGCAGCTGTCCTTAGAGGAATCTTCACATTAATTTTAACAGAGGTCAAAATAAAATAGAGTTGAGTTTAATAAGGCATTTAATTAAATTAAAGAAACTGACAAAATACACGGAAAATGGTTCAATGATTATAATTTGGTCACTACAAAGATCAACATTATTTAAAAAAAAACACAGTTTAAAACGAACATTCTTAACATTAAACAAGGTCACGCACAGGTGAACGCAAATCCATTAAATCTTAGCTAACAATATCTAAAAAAAAGATACTGCAGAAAAGCCTTGTACGCGCAGTATTTTCTTATATCGGTAAAGTTCTTCGAATAAAACATACGAAATATAAACTAGTTACAGAAGATTTCACAATGAACGTGCGTTTCAGGTGGCTTCCCCCTCGGTAAACTAAATGGAACAGCTAAGCGTGGCTAACAAAGGTTTTGAAAATTTATCCTTTCCGATGAAAAATTGGCCCTTCAGGGGGGTGTAAAACTTGAGTCAGTTCTTGGGTCTAGTGGTAGAGTTTTTACTGTTGCTTCTCTCGAAACCGCTTGATTTTGGCAGATTTTTCAATATTGCGTTATTCAACGAAATTTTTCAAATCGGTACTTTAAGCGGTATTTTCGGAATTTTTGGGAAACAGAATATTCGCCTTTTCGGACGTACCGTGAAAGGCACCGTAGAAAGCGAATGTAATTACCTATTGGTAAATTACACTGATTCGTACGCCCGGGGGTAATTTAAAATCTGCCTAACACTTAGGTCGAAAGCTAGAGCCTGACGTCTTTTCTCCGCACTTAACAGTCTGTAGGCCCGGGTTAATGCTGCGTTTGCAGGAAGCTAAATAAACGTCGCGCATACAGGGTCCGTTCAATGAAAGCGGCCGAACGTCACACGCATTGAAAGAGAGTGCAAAAATACGGTAAAATCAATCTATGTTTACCTTATACAGGATATAAGTTTGAAAACGTACAGTGTGTTATATCTCTGTAGGTAAAAGCGGTATTGAACTTTTCTCTTGACTCTAAAATCTTCCTTCCTCATTCAGCTCCTTAGCTTCTAGCTACTCCAACAAAATAAATCAAATGGTAACACCCACCTTGTGTTGCCTCATTAAAGAGCTCTTACAACATGTTAGCCAATAGTAGCAAACATTTTTTTTCGCTTTATTTGTTTAGTCAAAATAAAATGGCCCCGAAGATTTCCAAATTTGACTCCATTAGACTTCTTTTTATGGTATCACTTAAAATCTGTTGTCTACAAAACTCAACTTGAGTCCGTCGCAAAACTAAGACAAGGAATAGTTTAGGAGTGCCGAGCTGTTCCGCAACAAAGCTTCCAAACGGTTTGGAAAGAATTAGTCATTGCTTAAAGAATAATGGAAGTAATTTTAACCATCAATTAATCTAATATTTTTAACTTTGAATTAAAATATTAATTAGTTCTGAACCTTCTGAGATTAGTTCTTAATCAAGGAATCAGGTAAAAAAATGTTTGCTACTAAATATGAATAGCATTTCAATGAGTTTTATCATGTGAAACTCTTGTTAGCGTAGCTATAACCTAAGGGGTTGAATGGGAAATAATACCTTATCAGTCATGATGATTTTTCTTCCATGTTGTAGAAATGGTTCTTAGAAATTTTTAATACCTCTTTTACTTCCTGAGATACAATACATTGTATGTTTTCAAAATGACATTCTGTATGTGGACCTAGTTTAGATAAATGCTTTCATCTTATTACAAATTACTTCAAGTGGGCAATGGGGATTAACATCAAAGCACAAAGATGAGAAAAACGCGAGAAGGACAAACACTGCTGATAAAATGAGAAAGGTGTTTTGGAAAGAGCGATTACAGAAATGGCTGGTGAAGTAGGTGAGAAATACAATAAAGCTTACCAGTCCCTTGTGGTTTTTTAATAAAGATAAATATTAACCTTTCAGGTAAGGGTGATTTACTTTATAAGGGGGGAATTTACGTGATAATTATTGTGGAGTGCTTACATTAGACGTTTACCACTACAAATACAGGTAATAGTTTGTTTATGTATTACAGTAAACTTCTATTTATAAGAAAATGGAATTTAGTTTACATAATCTATTATCTACAAACGGTGTTTAGTTCATACGCTCATTATTGATAATTAATTTAGATAAGAAAAATTACCCACGTCAGTGAGGGTTTATCGAAATTTGTAAAATTGTAAAAATAGGTCCACGTCCATACGACCACTAGTTTGAGTTTTTCAAAGAATACACTTTGCAGCTATGTACTATTCTTAATAGATTTTATAGTGAATAGAGTTATTGAGTTAGTACATCAATTACGGAGCTGGACATTTGAGCGCCTCCGTTTTGGCGCTGCTGTTTTGGCGCAGCCGTTTTGATACCTGCCGTTTTGACGTCAGGACATTTGGGCCCGTTCTCAATTATTACAAACTTCTATTTAGTTTCACTTATTTGTATGTATGTACGTCATGTCTACAACGAAAACAAGACAATAATACCGTCCTCTGACTAGTGGAAAAACAAATACATTTTAATGTTCTTACACATTGTACCCGAACGAATATTATAAAACACAGATTTCTTAAAAAATTGAGACACTAAGTATTTGTGCGTCTTTTGATACCATTGTATTCTTCTTTGTTTAAGATCTGCCTGATAATTTAACGAAAATTTTTATTATGTTTATTGAATTTTAAGATATTTGCAAAATTAGATCAAAACTGTATTATAAAATTTTATGGAATCTGTGCTATTTACGAGAAAAAGGGATATGTTCGTCAAACTCTATTTTATACAACAGCATATTGCCCTAGTTGAACATTCTTCAAATTAATTTTTAGAGCTGTAATAGTAGTCAAAAGTACTCCAATTTTGACGTTGTAGGAGGTGTTGCCTAGCCCCTATCCTGTATGCAATTTCCTCCACAGTTATATGAGAGAAAATTGTACTTCGAAGGCCAGTGCCAATGCATATTTTAAGTTTTACAATATACTGCAGTTGCTTTTAGCTAATGCAAATAGCAATGCCTTGCTTAATAATAAATTTTGGTGTCAACAGGACGGAGCTCCAGTATTGATTGATTATTAAATGCGTTTCTAAATTAAGGGTTATTATTTATACAGAACATCATTTTTGATGAACAACAAATGCATGGGTATTTATACTTTAAACTCATGCACTGAAATGTGGAATTTTAAAGTAAATGTAAAGCAATAGGTACAATGTCAAAAATTTAAGCGTCGTTTTTGTTCTTGACTGTAGAATTCAAACACGCAACACGTTTTTAATTTCACTACGCCGACATATTTCAATAAAATTTGTACATCACTAAGTGAGTACTGCGTATGTGTATCTAAATAAACAAACAAATTGAAAAATAGTCAATAATTAATCTGTGGAGTTGCTAGCTTTGTTGTTGTTGTAACTTATTGAATAAGAAGTCTTATTTTAGTGTACAATATCTAGTTTATAAATTACGATATTCAGTTTAGAAGCATCCTCTGAAACTTTTGTCCATACAATAATCAGCGCAGAAGCCTGACAGATCTCCGGATTTGACGTAAATCCATTATTTCTCCTGAGGTTACATAGAAACTAAAGTGTATAACAAATGATTGCTTTGGATGGTTTGAAGGAACGCATACGATATGAAATAGCAAGAAATTGCTCCTACTTTTACTGATAACGTTTAATATGAATTTGTTTCCCGTTTTAAAGTGTTAACAATTTAAAAATTAATTGTGGTAATTGTATTGATATCTGAAATTTATTTATTCTGGCATTAATATTCTAATGAGTTAGCTCAAAAATTTATTTGGCTGGAAGAACAAATAACCCCCTATAAAATAGAAGTGATATTTCACGCCATCTAGCACTCTTGGGGAGGGGGGGGATTCTAGGGTCTGCAAATTCTTCTTCTGGAGAAGAATGTTACTGGAAATTCGCTTTTATTTTTAGAAGAGGCACATAAAAATGTATTGTTAAAGTAACAACCAATCATGATTAGCTGTTTTTAATACTAATCATGAAATTCCAGTAGGAAAACTGCATAAGGATTATATCATATTTAGAACAAGATGCTAAACAGCAGACTTTGTTTAGAGATTTTTCGATATCGAAGAAAACAACTTTTTAGCAGTATATTATGCAAAGAGCTTACAATGGAGGCTATTAATACAAGAGTATGAAGGTTACGACATGAGCTGAAGACAAGGCGAACGTATTAATAGCCATTATATGCAAGTTGAATTCACTGTCTCTGTACGCTTATTTAGTAAAAAAAATATTAGCGTGAAATGTTCTATTTAGTCGTGTTATCGCACTATCGCCCTACCTGTTCGCTACTAATTTTGTCAAAAGTTTTCGAAAAACTTCTACTCAAGCAATGAAAGCCTCTTCTTGAAGAACATGAGCTGGTTCCAGATTACCAACTTGGCGTCAGAGAAGAACATACCGCCAGTGAACAAGTAGACAGGGTTCTGACTAAGCAGGCTTTTGAAATAACGAAGTACTGCTCTGCAGCCATCCTTGACATTCCCAAGCTTTTGAAAAGTCTACAGGTCTATTTTTGAAGATTAAATAGAAATTTCAACACACGTATTCCTAGCTCTTCAGGTCCTACTTGAGTGATATTTTCAGGCCAAGTTGCAAGAAGAATTTACAAAATTACATACCACAGATGTTTTGAAGATTAAATAGAAATTTCAACACACGTATTGCTGGCTCTTCAGGTCCTATTTGGGAGATATTTTCAGGCCAAGTTTCAAGAAGCATTTATGAAATTACATACCATAGATGTGGCGGTTCCATAAGGAGGCTTCATGGGAAGAATTTTCTGCCTGATGTACATACCGGGCGTACTCATTACAAGACGAGGCGTGATTGCTATGTTTACGGATGACACTGAATATGTTAGCATTACAAAAAAATCTACTGATTGCATCAGAAAATCCTGAATCCACATTTAATCTACCGGAAGACTAGCTAAGAAAGTGGCGTATTAAAGCCAAGGAAGCTAAATGCGCACGTGTCCGCCAGTACCGCCGAATAAAATACAGTTATCATGGTCAGAGTATGTGAAGCACCTAGGGATTGTTATGTGATTTTCAAATTTGCCTCTACACTTTATTAATTCCGTAATTTGTTTGCCGCTTCGTAGGAATGAATATCGCTATTTTAATTGAATTCTTATTTTGGGTTACCATTTCGGTATTTTGTTTTGTCTTTCGAAGCTTGAGATGTTAATAGTTTCTTTGTGTTAAAATTGCAGACTCTTGTTTTCCGCGCTAGACCTTGAACGCTTCCTGGAACTCGCGCGTTAAAAACGAATTCCTTCTAGAATTTCTTGCGTAAGATTTTGGTAATGTGGTGCAATTTTGAGGGGAGAAGTGCAGGTCCCCATGGCAGTTTGAGTTAGTCGGCCTTAGATCTCTGCCAGACTCCGGTCTTCGAAAATACGATCAATCGAGGGCCGTTACAAGAGTGACAGTCAGACCCTCGAGACCGACGGTCGTAACGTTGCATATTGGTTCCTTCTTCTTCGCGGCGCTGTTGCTATTCTGTTTTACCGTGCCGTTTTGCTTGCTGTGGAGCAAGGGTAAATCGACTTAATCGTCGGATATATACATGGGCGATGGCAAAATGCACGCCTTGGTGTTGGACAATTAAAGATTATTATGGTTGCTCCTGTCGAATTTAGTTCGGATACTTGTGATGTGGAAGGAAATAAAGAAATATCGTGCAAGTGTTTTGCTAGAATTTGGTTCGTTCCCGTCGTCCTAAAAAGCCTCGCTTCTGTCCCCACGTCATCCGACCCAGTTGAAAGCAACTCGGCCCTCTACAGGGGCGTAACAACTACATCTTGTCTCAACGCTGCCCCGAAGGACGCTGTTCTCCGATCCTTTATGGTTTTTCGACCCTACAACGAAATCGCCGTTATATGTGCCTCTACTCCGAACGTCAAGGTAAAGAATTTAGTTTTTTTGTTGGGCAGTGTAAAATTAACCTTTGGTTTTGCTCGCGTCAACTTGCAGAATTTCGCGATTTTGAACTCTTTTTTGACCCAAAAACGATCGTCAATCGCTATTCATTTATTGTTTGTACAAGATATTAATATTAGATTAGTATAGATTTTCACGAACTCCCCCTACTCCTCTGAGCTAAGCTGTAGGCCCTTTTCCATCAAGATAGTTACGAATCGTCGAAAAAGCTCGATTGGCCTGTAACAGGATGTATTTGGACTCAAGATTTCACTAAACGTCAACAGCTAGGCTTAAAATTTACGAAGGTACAATCGTTAATCGGCAGAAAATCCAAACTCACCTTGGACGATAAGTTGTTTGTGTACAAATCCATATTGGACGACTACTTTGGGATACGGTAAGTAATTCCAACTCAAAAGGTTTCAATCAAAATTCATAGTAAATGCCCTATATTATATGTCAAACGAAACAATCCATTGTGATATCCCAGCAAAACTTATGAAGGACAAAGTGAAGTGCGGAAGTGAAAAATACCAAATTTGCCAGAATCCCATCCATGCTCACTAGCAGGGCAAGTAGAATCTAGACAATAAATAGTGCCACAGTATATAAACTTAAGAAGTATAAAGTCCTGCACTTTCCAAATCACTTTTAATTTAAGTTATATTTTATGTTGTATGTAGTAAAAAAATCACTAATTAAGTTTATTCTAATAGGAATCTATCATTGAAGGAATTTCCTTTTATGTTAATAATTCAGATGAACTTATTCACTTATTATTTAACATAAACATATTGTAAATATAGCATAGAAACCATTACTAAAAAAAATAATATGCAAAATACATTTCTGTATGCTATGCCGTTATCACTACATAAAATTCCAACAAAACCAATTTCAAAAATAATTTTCTGGCCTTTAGATGTATCAGATATCATGAAGTGAGGTTATATCAATGTTAAATGTATATAGTTTTGTAGGCTTCTAAATTTTTTCTATCAAATTTCTGAAATAAAATATGGTTGAGAAATTGATCGGAAGACAAGTTTAACATGCTTTGCTCCAACCCGGAAAATTCGTCTGGTAAGTGTATGGAATTACATTTTTCAATATTTCGGCCGTAGCGTTATAGGTGAACTGGTCCATAAATTACATTTTTCATGTCAGTACAGAGTTCTGGTTCTTTATGTAGTTATTACTGTATATAATTGTATATGTAGATGTAAACTACGCCGAGTAGTTCAGTAGTAAGAAGGCTAGGCTCGTAATGCAAAGTCCTTGGTTCGAACATCGAGATAGGAAGAATATTTTAGCTGGAAATCCTGCTCGGTTCGGTAACCATTCGACGTTGGGTTACAATTAACGGCGCTTCTCCAAATCACTAGCTGACCAGGAGAAGTAACAAGGCCACATACAATTAATAAAAATAGTGAAAATGTCGAGCGAATGCAGTTGTGTGTCCAAATGGAACCATCACTTCCAATAAATCCCGGTTGTATCAATGGCAATTTGGAGACTGTAACACAAAAGAAGAAAGAAAGAAGAATATACTTGTGGAAGCGTTTGAAGTAATTTTTACCGGTATAGTGAAACATAATGTTTTGAAATTACTTTTATCTATTTGATGGATAAGAACATTGTTGTTTAAGATTTAGCATGTAAACAATTGGAATTTCTGCCGAAAGGTAAAAAGGGCGGATACTATTGGCGTAATAGATACTAAACTAGAAGAATCTTTTTGATAGTTCTGAAAGTATATGCTAGTAATTTTAGAATATTACTGGTAAATTATATGTGTATGGCCATTAAAAGTTACTGTACTTTGACACCTTTTAGTTGACAACAGGTATTACTGAGAAATATCACAATTATTGATTTAATGTTCTTATCCCCATTATCTTATAAACGTTTTCTTTTGGTTAAATCTATTTATAGCTTGCGCCAGATGAAAAAAATAAGATACACATCGGAGTTTTTTGTGTTCCCAAGTGGGTTATCAGATATCGGTAATCAGATTAGAAAACTGTAGTTTTCTATTAATTTTACATTCTCAGTTTCATCAAAATTAAGTAACTTTATGATAGGCCTCACGAATGTTATGAACTCATTTTTTACTGAATATTAGCCCATCGAGTCTTGAACACTTTGCTAACATTATGCGTATTATTAAAGAAATGATGTTTCAAATACTTCTTACAGACGATAATTTATTGGTTATCGGAAACATATACATTGTAGAGGAATGATTTATTAATTTTGGAAACTATTTTTATTTATATTTTAATATCAATAATAGGCAAATCCAACAAGTATTTATTTTTATTTTAGCTATATACGTATTTCGACATACAATATGTCATTATCAAAAGCATTTAATGAAGTAAACATTTGTAGTTGCTTGGGTAACAGCACACTGGATCTTGATTTTGGGCTTGGTTCAGGTCTTCTATTCCAAAACTTCCAATAGCGGGGAATTTATGAGCTGAATTTGCTCATTCATCAAAGGTGTGTTTGTTAATGTGTGTTTGTGAATTTGAAAGGCTTCGACTATTTCCAATTTACGTTTATCATCACAGAAGTGTAAAACTGTTATTCTAATGTTTGATGTCAATGCATGATTGTGTTCTAATAAGTGTTTAGCGTAGTTAGATTTTTCTGGGTGTTTATATTTGTATAAGCGTATGTGTTCTTTGTATCTGGTGTCAAAATTTCTAATTGTTTGACCTATGTATACATAATTACAATGTGAACAGTTTAATTTTTAAATACCTTATTTTAAAAAATCGTTAGTTTTATCTTTTGTGTTGAATAAGGTGTTGAAAGTGTTTTTTGTTGTTTTATAACTTGTATATATAAATGTACTAGATTTGAATATAATTTTAGCAATTTTCTCCGATATATCACCAAAATAGTGAATTGAAATATATTTAACATTTTCAGAGTGGTCTTTAGAATATATTCTTTGAATTGCTAATTTATAATCTTTCTTTTTGATTAGTGTGTCTATCAGTTTTGCGTGGTACCCATTACTGTGTGCAATTTGTTTAGTAATCGAAATCTCTTTGTTGTAATCAGTGTTACTTAGGGGAACTGTTAAAGCTCTATGTATCAATGACCTATAGGCTGCTAATTTTGTGTTTTATGGTGACATGAGTTCTGTGGTATTGCGATATCTGTTTGTATAGCTTTTCTATAAATAAAGTATTCGAGTTTGTTGTCGTAATTAATGTTTATGTTTAAGTCTAAATAATATAATAATAATAAATAGGAATTCGGGTTTTATAAGTTTAAATATTTAGGGTGATACGACCAGGGTTTTGTAGAAGGATTTGACTTGAGTTTCAAAAACTTAAACTCAGTTGTTATGAAGTAAAAGAAAGAAAATTCTAGACCAGTTATGGTATGCATACTGTTATGAATGAAAAAGGAAGGATGTGAATCGTAAGGTCTATTTCGGTTGTTGAATGTTGGAGAAACAAGAGCAAGAAGGAGAGACAAGAATAAACAGAATATAACACATATAACACAGGAGCGTTTGTGATAGATAGCGAAGTTAGGGTTAGACAACATGAAGAAATCACGCTGTTTACAGTTCAGTCTTATTTGTAGAATTTGCAGGGTAATCGTAAGGTCAATTCTGATTGTGGAATGACAATTTGGTTTCGGATTCATTATAAAAACACCAGCAAGAGTGGGACTATTAAATAGAATTGTAGGCTTCAAACAGCAGTGGCCAATGTCCTTAGCAATTCTTTCTTTAGTTAATTGAAGAGAATCTTATTGGACAGACGTCCAGTGCTATATAATTAATGGAGCACTTTGGAAAAAAAACTTGAATCCAATCAGAATATAACCACACAGGAGCTTTTGTTGTTTACAGTTCAGTCTTCTTTCTAGAATTTACAGTGTAATCGTATGTTATGTTCGTTTAGTTTTGCCGCTTCATAGGAATTAACATTCTATTTTAATTGCCATCGATCGCTATTTTATTTTTTTAAGATTGAGTAACGGGAGAGCGCTTTCGTAAAGCCTTTGAAAGTTCCCTTTGTAGGCTGGATTTGCCGATCGAAAACAATTCTTGAAATTCTTTCTTGACAGGATGACCGGAAGTCGCACGTGTTAAATTGTTGTTGTGCCTGCGGATTTTTCCTGCTTCTTAAGAACAGAAAAACACTCCAAATTGTGCCTGCCTCTCTCTCTACTCCCCACCGAAGAAGACAAATCTAAAACAAATTGTTTTTTTTTTTAGTAGTGAAAACTTGTTTCCGGTTTCATTTTCAAGTTTCCAGTGCTGAACTTCCTTTTTTAATGCGATGTTAAGCGACCTTCAGTCGCCAGTTGTCTTTTCTTCTTCTGGTTAACTGTAAAGTGTAATCATAAATTGTATTAAACTGTAAACTTCGACACCACCGGCTGCGTAAATCTGTTGTTGTAAATATTGTAAGCCACTGGCGGCGAGTCTCAGCTCAACAAAATCTTGTATTAAACTATAAATATTATCATACTGAATGTAATCTTTGTTTTTGTATTGGGTCAGCTATTTCAAATAGTTGAATTATATTTTTCTTGAAATTTAGCACATCTTTTATTTTTGTGTATTTTTATTTTATTGTGTGCATGAACTTTGTAAGCTTTACATACAGAAGGAGGTACAATAAAGAAGAGTCCTATTCCCGTAAGCTGCTGGGTTCTCGGTCTTCCATGAGAACTGGTTAACTGCTGAGATTTGGAAGGTAGCGCCCGTTAATATTGACCTACCCTATACACAACTAGGAAGATTTCCCTCCCGTAAGCGGTTACCGTGAACCACCCCTACTCCTCTGAGCTAAGCGGAAGGCCTCTTTCCATCCTTCTTGTTGAGGGTCGACGAAAAAGCTCGTTTGGCCCGTAACAAGTAAGATAAATTCCTGTTCTTGAATGCTCTTTGGTTCCGGATGCTTTGGAGAAACACCAACAGAATGGAAAGATGGACGATTAAATAGATTTGGAGCAGCAAACAGCAACTGCCGACGTCCTCAGCAACTCTTCCTTTATTTCATTCATAGGCACATGGAGTAACTTATTAGACAGAAATTCACTGCTATATAACTGATTAGTATATATTAGTTGTGGAAGAAAAACACGCGGTTTACATTTCAGTCTTAGTTGTGGGATTTATAGTTCAATTACGCAAGTTTTCCAGGAACATACTTTAATCCTGTTGGTATACAACAATATCGCTTACAATTTGAACAGCATTAATACTATTTCGGGGGACCGTGGTAGAGTAGTGGTAAGGACGTTTTACTTCGGAGTTATTCTACCAAAGTCACTCAGATCCGAATCCCGAACGACTTCTTTTCCCAGGGTGTTTGTGGTGTCTCGGGCATGAGGTTTGTCAAGGGTGGGGCATGCTAGACCCGCGAATAGCACGAAATGTGCTGACCCCGGATAAGCTAGGCAGGATGTTTGGTAAGCAGGAAGACCGGTCTATATTGAGAAAAAGTAATCAGTTTTATTTTAAGCAACATTATTGGCAGGACCACTATGGAACACGAATCGAGGAGGCTTGCTTCGGTTCTCCTTATTGGTGGTAGTGGAAATGTTCCTCAATAATCGAACAGCTGCTACCAATTCAATATTTTTAAATCAGAATATGGTAGGTGATGGTCTATTGGCTATGAAAAGGTTATGAAATATTTAAGGTATGTATACTGACGTTGTAGTTGAACAAACGGAAATATATCGGACGTGATGGTTGTGGCTTATCCAGTGTTTCCACTGGTTAACCCAGAACACTACGTACTATAGACACAAGAAAAATATTAAGTTTTGCTACTGCTAAAGATAATGATTATTAGAAAGAATTAGATTGAGCGGAGACATTCGATAAAATATTCTGAAAACCTCAATTGTAAGAAAATGTTGAATGGAACTATGCTTACTCAAGTGCGAGTTAAAGCTTACATTGTTTCAAAGCTGATTATTATCACAGAAGATCTAGTGCATAAAATAAATATAGTATTTAGGACAGTATACATACAATAAGTAAGAATCGAAGGTATCTTATCTCTATATTTTAAGTTTTGCTTCGATTTGGCTTATTTCTGGTTAAATGTTTTAAAAATATAATACACTTGTAATTGGAATTGAATAGCGTTTACATTATCGATTACACTGAAAATTGCAAGTATAATTGTTGTTCTCCTATCTAAAGTACTTAAGTGGGCTAGTTCACAGCTTATCATACACCGTCAAGACTGAATAAAAGCAGGGATCGCTTCGATTAGAATTCAGTATTGAAACCTTCTCGGTGTATATTTCCACTTGTAGTTGCACGGTTAAACTTTAAAAGTAATAATAGCTGCAGACAATATGAAGCCAATTACATTTCTGTTGGTGGTAACAATTATCGCAACTAGTTTGGAACAATGCCTGTCAGCAGATTTAAAATTGTTAATTTTACATAATAACGATATGCATTCGCGCTTCGAGGAGATTAAAGGCTACGGAGGCATGGCCAGGGTTGCTCATGTAGTCAGAGAGGCCAGGAACAACGCCACCAATGGAAAGGGTCCTTCAACAATTTTCTTGAACGCTGGTGATACTTTTACTGGCACAGCATGGTTCAATGTCCACAGAGCAGTTATTGTGACTGAATTTTTAAATATATTAGAACCGAATGTTACGGTGAGTTTTTTAGTGCTTTTATTGATTTATTAGAGAATAAGTATAGGCTGATTGATGTTGATGATGATGAAGTATAGTCGTGGCACAAAATGAAGTAAAATTTCTTTTTAATTTAAATTACTGTTTTGGTTATTGGTTGTATTGGTACAATTTCACCTTTCGTCTTTTCTCTACGAAACAGTTTAATACAAGTCACAAGATCTAAAAATGTAACGCTTTTGCTACTTTTGTATTACATTCTTTAGCTATCCTTTCATAGCTTTAGGGCATCGGGTGTTCCTTAGCACTTTACGGATACCAACATGGTACATTACGTATTCAGTTAAATACAATATTCGTAGCTATATCTACACAAAATTATTTTATGATGGTAACTGACAGGTCCTATTATTATTAACATTTCTTCTTCTTCTATTATAGTCTTTTGGAAACCACGAGTTTGATGACAAAATATCAGGCGTCGTTGATTACATAAAGAACGCAACGTACCCAATAGTAGCAGCCAACATGGATTTCTCCAAGGAACCAACCATTGCTAAACTGAATATTCCAAAATCTCATATACTGACAGTCGAAGGAAGGCAAATCGGTGTTATAGGATATTTGACACCGGAAACTGCTGTCATTTCATCTACTGAAGGTATAATTTTCCAAGATGAAATTTCTGCCATTAGAGAAGAGAGTGAACGTCTCGATAAGCTAGGCGTGAAAATTATCATAGCTCTAGGACATTCCGGATATGAAATGGATCAGAATATTGCTAGGGAAGTTCCTCTCGTAGATTTGGTTATCGGAGGACATACGAATACTTTCTTATGGAATGACGAACAACCTGATGCGGAAGCAATTGAAGGTCCTTATCCAACTGTTGTAATACAAACCAATGGCAAAAGAGTACCTGTGGTGCAAGCTAATGCTTACACTAAGTACATGGGAATGCTGAATATAGTTTTTGACGACAAAGGGGATGCAACTAATTATTTTGGACAACCCTTGCTCTTAAATAAAGATATCCCACAAGACGAAGACGTTCTGGACGTTTTAGAAAAGTACAGGGAAGCTGTGGATGAATTAAACACCAAAGTTATAGGAAAGATTCGCGTAACTCTAGATGGAGAGAAAGAAAGTTGCAGAAGCAAAGAATGCAATTTCTGTAGCATGATCGCAGATGCCTTTGTAGCTTACCATTCTTTGGAGTACTCAGGAAATTATTGGACGGATGTACCCATTGGAATTATAAATGGAGGAGGCGTTAAAGTGAGCATTAAATCAAAAGAACTTGATGGAAGTATAACCAAAGGCGAACTACTGGAAGCTATTCCCTACCAAAGTCAAATTTGGTCTATGACCTTAAATGGAAGCGACTTGCTGGAAGCACTGGAAATTGGAGTTAGAGGTAACGGAGAAACTTCCGGTGGAGAATTACTTCAAGTTTCCGGTATCCACTACACATATGATAAGAATAAACCCGTTGGTTCAAGAATCATCGAAGCTAAAGCTCGCTGTGGTTTGTGTAGCATCCCCACATACGAGCCCATTGATCCCACTAAACCATACAGGGTCATAACTTCAGAATTTTTAAATTTAGGTGGAGATGAACATGTTGTCTTTAAAAACAAAGGATACGATAAATCTTTGGAGAGCTTGATTGACATTGATATTGTTAGTTGGTATATAGAAAAGTTCAGCCCAGTATATCCCGCAGCCGAAGACAGATTTCTGGAAATAGACAGTAGTACAGGAGAAGATAGGAAGCAAACAGGAGGCGCAGCAAGCATAAGCCTAACCTCGGCCTTTGTTACTAGTCTAATTGCACTGGGATTAATTATGGTTAGATAAATTGGTATCTGTAATAGAGAAATATATTCTGTAATGACGTAAAAAAAACAGAAAGGCTGGATAAGATTGTATATTTGACTAGAAATATAGTATACAAGTATATATTTTTGTATTGTCTTTGACTAGATTAATTTGTGATCGTTACTATCTCTGATAAACAGAGTGAAGCATTTATTATATATAGTTTACGAAAACACTGTACTATATATAATTTTATGTTATCTTAACTATTAAATATTTTTAATTTGACATCTGTTATAGCTATCACTAAACAGCATCATGTATAAATGCTATGATGTAATATATTCAGTATTAATAAAAATGACTGGTGCTTATAAGAACCTATAGGAATTTACAATAGAATATGTGTAATAGTTCACCCTGTATTTCTGTTGATTTAAATACTAAATAATGACATTATTTGAAACATTTACATTCTATTAAGCAACTCTGCATCGGAGCGATATACGTGTGAGTACTACTGTATTAGTTAACAGAATGAATATAAAAAACAGAAATTAGAAATATCGTCATAAATTTTACATAACCTCACGCATCTTCCGCAAGAAGTTGTTTAATAAAAAATTCTCATTACGTTGAAGTATCCGTATCTGATATCCTCTTGCGCTTTACGTTTAGTGTATACATGATTTCATTAATTAATTATTTACATGTTATACACTACTCAAAAAATAAAAGTAGTCATTTCTTTTTGTTGACGTATTTTCATTAAGCTTTAAAATTTTTAAGTAAGACTTGGCATATCTATAAAGCTAATACTTGCCTAAAATACCCTTACATTTGTAAAAAATTAATTTACATTTAATAAAGTTACAAGCTGTTAAACGTGAACATGCTAAAAACTAAAGTGATTAAGGCACTTGTTATGCATAAACAATTCATGATTTCTATTGTTTCTGTAATTTGTTGATATGGCTGAACATCACCATCAAGTTCCCCAGCTACTTGGGAGACATTTAACTCCATTAGAAGTTACCACAGATGTTACATTGTTACAAGAAAGCTATTCTCAGCGTTATGTGGCTCGGGAGCTTGGGGTTGTACAAGAGACCATTTGGAAATTATGGAAACGTTACAGAGAGACAAATCAAGTTACGAGACGTCCAGGAATGGGCCGTCAAAGAAAAACGACTGCTGCTGATGATCGTTTTCTTCGTTTACAAGCACTTCGTAGTCATACATCCACTGCTCGGGATCTTCAAGAGGACCTGTTGCGTACTAGTAGCGGTAGAGTAAGTGACCAAACTGTTCGTAACAGACTAAAAGAGGCCAATTTAAGATCTCGACGTCCTGCAAAAGTACCAAAGTTATCTAGACAGCATTGTCGAATGAGACAACAATTTGCTAGGCAGCACGTCAATTGGCAACTTCGGCACTGGCTTCGAGTAATGTTTACGGACGAATCAAAATTTGGTTTTTCGGGGAATGATGGACGAATACGAGTCTGGCGAAGAACAGGAGAACGTTATTTACCGCAAACACTATAAAAAAGTGTCACTTTTGGAGGTGGTTCGGTAATGATTTGGGGCGGTATTTCGATAAATGGTCGCACAAATCTGGTAGTTATTCGTAACGACGCTATTACGGGGCAGAGGTACATCGAGGATATTCTAGAGTCTCATGTGGTACCCAGAGTACAAAACGATGGCCAAAATTTCATACTAATGTATGATAATGCTCGGCCGCACACTGCCAGAATTGTTACTCGTTATCTTCAAGAGCACAACGTTAGTACTTTGGACTGGCCAGCATGTAGTCCTGATATGAACCCGATCGAACATGTATGGGACTATTTGACAAGACACATTAGGCGCCGTCCAAATGTTCCTGTGACGCTCCAAGAATTAGAACACGCATTAGTTGAAGAATGGGAGAATATCCCGCAAGAAACCCTCCGAAGGCTTATTCACAGTATGCCCCGACGTTGTACTGCAGTTATATAAGCCCGAGGGGGCAATACTAAGTATTGATTGTATACAAATTTTAAGAAAAATAAGTTTTCGTAAAATTTTAAATTAATTTTGAACCATTATTACCTTACTTTTCACTTTAGTTTTCCATATGATTGTGTTTAACACCTTATAGCTTCATTAATATTAACTTAATTTTTGTAAAATGTTGTTACAGTTAAAATAAATAATTGTTTTAAATTTGTACGGAATAATATTTAAAAAATTTTCAATCGTGATAGAAATATGTCAACAAAAAAAATGACTACTTTTATTTTTTGAGTAGTGTATATGCGTTATAAAAACATATATTAGTTTAAACATATAAGATCCGCGTAAATTATAATAAGTGTATGAGCTACACCGTATGACTAGAATATATGGTTACCAACTAAATTGAATAATTATAATTATTTAAAATTTTTGAAAAGCCGGAAGTTTTATTTGCAGTTTAGACAATGTCGAGTGTTTAATTTCTCAGGGAAATCAATTTTTTCTAAAAATTCGTGTTATTGGGCAGTTTTCTAACCGATTTTGTTTTCCTTACAGACTAAATTTGAACTCATGTTTCACATCCTCGCTTAAGGTAATCCAAAAGGTAAAATGTAATCTTGATTTTCAGAAACCTACAGATTAGAGCTTTAAATTTTCCTTTTAGTCAGTTAAATCTCTGCTTCCTAACAGCTGCTCTGTTAAGCCCTTAACGATAGGGTGACCCTCAGCAGATAAAAATCTTATAGTTTCTATGGCGCAGGCCGCATGACCCGCTGCTTCCGGGTCGTTATCCGGACCGTCATCCCTCTGAAGATCCGCCTGCAACTCGCATACCTTTTGGAGGCATATCTTAAGGAGGTCTGTGATCCTGTCATCGCGTGTGGGTGGACCCTGAAATATTTCAGAAAGGAGAAGATTTATAATCATTTTGGAAGGAACGTACTACAAAACAACTGTTTTGCTTAATAATATCTAGTACATATAGACTTTATCTTGTTGCCAATTAGTTAACTGAATTAAACTCTATATAATCTTTTAAGAGATATTAAAGTGACTCAAAATAAGCTAAAACTTGCGTTTCCTGTTAGCCGTAGCTACGTTAATAGGCGGCTTTTGTACTTGATGTTTTTTATTTAGTTACTGGACAACATATCCATGGTGAAAATATCATCGATTAAATCATGAGAACATGTCACGGGGTTAAACGGAATTGTGACACATAAACGACTGCATGCCCTGGCGTACTTCAGAGGAATAGGGGGCGGGGGTTAATTTAGTAAAATACACCGCGCTTAAATATGATTAAATTCGGGATAAAGTCGTAATAAGTGAGGGCGCCAACGGGAATATCACTAGATCCGGCACTGCTCAAGTTCCATATTACTTTGAACGGCCCCAACCCGAAGGTTGTGTTTGATGGAAGTTACCTTTTCAAGCAATTGTTCCTAATAAAAAAAAAAGCTAATTTACTAGCCCCGTAAACAAAGGGGCACAACAATCACTCGCAGCTGTCCTTAGAGGAATCTTCACATTAATTTTAACAGAGGTCAAAATAAAATAGAGTTGAGTTTAATAAGGCATTTAATTAAATTAAAGAAACTGACAAAATACACGGAAAATGGTTCAATGATTATAATTTGGTCACTACAAAGATCAACATTATTTAAAAAAAACACAGTTTAAAACGAACATTCTTAACA
Source organism: Limonius californicus (assembly GCA_014611495.1). Classification (NCBI taxonomy): domain Eukaryota; kingdom Metazoa; phylum Arthropoda; class Insecta; order Coleoptera; family Elateridae; genus Limonius; species Limonius californicus. The sequence continues at coordinate 19,304 of JABXWE010102341.1, forward strand.
TTAAACAAGGTCACGCACAGGTGAACGCAAATCCATTAAATCTTAGCTAACAATATCTAAAAAAAAGATACTGCAGAAAAGCCTTGTACGCGCAGTATTTTCTTATATCGGTAAAGTTCTTCGAATAAAACATACGAAATATAAACTAGTTACAGAAGATTTCACAATGAACGTGCGTTTCAGGTGGCTTCCCCCTCGGTAAACTAAATGGAACAGCTAAGCATGGCTAACAAAGGTTTTGAAAATTTATCCTTTCCGATGAAAAATTGGCCCTTCAGGGGGGTGTAAAACTTGAGTCAGTTCTTGGGTCTAGTGGTAGAGTTTTTACTGTTGCTTCTCTCGAAACCGCTTGATTTTGGCAGATTTTTCAATATTGCGTTATTCAACGAAATTTTTCAAATCGGTACTTTAAGCGGTATTTTCGGAATTTTTGGGAAACAGAATATTCGCCTTTTCGGACGTACCGTGAAAGGCACCGTAGAAAGCGAATGTAATTACCTATTGGTAAATTACACTGATTCGTACGCCCGGGGGTAATTTAAAATCTGCCTAACACTTAGGTCGAAAGCTAGAGCCTGACGTCTTTTCTCCGCACTTAACAGTCTGTAGGCCCGGGTTAATGCTGCGTTTGCAGGAAGCTAAATAAACGTCGCGCATACAGGGTCCGTTCAATGAAAGCGGCCGAACGTCACACGCATTGAAAGAGAGTGCAAAAATACGGTAAAATCAATCTATGTTTACCTTATACAGGATATAAGTTTGAAAACGTACAGTGTGTTATATCTCTGTAGGTAAAAGCGGTATTGAACTTTTCTCTTGACTCTAAAATCATCCTTCCTCATTCAGCTCCTTAGCTTCTAGCTACTCCAACAAAATAAATCAAATGGTAACACCCACCTTGTGTTGCCTCATTAAAGAGCTCTTACAACATGTTAGCCAATAGTAGCAAACATTTTTTTTCGCTTTATTTGTTTAGTCAAAATAAAATGGCCCCGAAGATTTCCAAATTTGACTCCATTAGACTTCTTTTTATGGTATCACTTAAAATCTGTTCATCATCATCATCATCATCTCTGACATGGAGCTGACTCGAAGGCCGATCCTGGATACGCCAGGCCCACCCCATGCCAGTAAGGTAGGGAGGAATGTTCGGGATAGGGTAGGATCGGGTGGGGCATTGCACAACGTTAGCATGTCCGCAGTGCATACCGCCAGACACCGCTGTTGCAACACCAGGTAGTTAGTAAGATACGCATCAATGGGTGGTGAGTGCGCATCCGGGACCGTTATGCTCTTAAGCAGTTGAGCCTACTAACTTTGATAGCAAAGTTTCACAATTTTCTTTTTCACATTTATCATCTTTCTACGGTTACAGAGTGCAAATATCGGAATTTCCTAGGAACTATTCGCTATTGAGCCTCTGAACCCAAGAGCTTGGGGGTCGAGCTTTACAATGTTCATATGTCTTAACTATTGAGTGTGTAAGAGGAACAGAATGCTCCTAGCCTAGGTGTATAATACCTAACTAACTACTGGAGATGTGCCGTCCTGATTGCCTTTCGTAGGTGGCCGTTCACGTCCGGGTTGAATGTTCAGTCGCGCTCTCTGTCTTCTGCTTCGTCTCCGTTGGGCTGGTCATCGTCGGTCGAATCGTGGTCGGAATCTTCCCGAAGTTCGTATATTCTTCTGGCCTCTCTTCGGATATCCTCTGTTCGTCGAGCCCATTCCTCCCATGTCTGTTTTGGTATGCCGGTATTTCGGATGTCCCTCTCCAGTGATGTGTTCCACGTGTAGCATGGTCGTCCGATCTTCTTTTCGGCAGCTTGCATGGCATACGCTTGCTGTAGGGGGTGGGTGGCCGGTCGTCGTAGGATATGTCCCCAGTACTTGAGTCTTGATGTGGTGAGCCGGTTCGTTATCGTTTTCCCTTCTAAAACTTCTTGTGCCGTCGAAGTGTTTGCTTCTCTGGAGGTTAGTTGAAGTAGGGCGAGTATTTTCTGTTCCATCCTTCGCAGCGCCAGTCTGTTAGCTTTTGTGATCGCGGTAGTTTTCAATCCGTAGAGAGCAGTTGTGGCTATAATGGAGGTGTAGATGATCTTCTTTATTCCGGTTGGTAGGTTGTGTTGCTGGAGGAGCGGGAGAATCATGTGGGTGGCTTGGTGGGCTTTGGTTATTCGTTGGTTGACTGTCTCCGGTCTTGCCAATGAGTCTGGTAAATAAACCCCTAAGTACTTCAGTTTGTGTGTTTGTTGTAGTTCCCGGCTCCCTATTTTCAATGTGTCCATGGCTGCTCCTCTGATTCTTGCTTTGTCTGGGGATCTCACCATTACTTCACACTTGCTGATGTTTATTTCCAATCCGGCCTCTGTTAAATCAACCATCAGCCTGTCCAACAGCCTCCCCGCGTCCTCTTCCTCTTCCGCTAAAATGAGAAGGTCGTCCGCATAGGCCAGTATTTTTGGCAGGTTAATGGTTTCTGCGATGGGTGATGGTATCGGCAGGTGTGAGGCTGTGTTGTGGAGGACCCTGTGCAAAGTCATCGTGAATAGTCTGGGCGAGAGTGGACATCCTTGCTTCACACCGTTCGTTTTCTTATAGACTTGTGTTCTCTGCCCGAACCATTGCAACATCGTGTTTTCCTGTAGACAGGCTGTTATTATTCGGTTGATGAGGTAGTGCGGTGTTCCTGAATCTGTCAGGGCGTGCAGTAGGGACGAGTGCCGTATGGTGTCGAATGCTCTTGTTAGATCTAGGGCTACCAGTACCGTTTTCCTACCCCCTCTCCAGCGTTCATCCAATATTCGTTTTGTTACATATATATGGTCTTCCACCGATCTATTGTGGAGAAAGGCTGCTTGGTACGACGGTATTTCTGGGGTTGTCTCATCCAGTACTTGAAGCAGGTATTTTGCGTATATTTTATACCCTACGCTGCAGAGGGTGATTTTCCTGTAATCCGTCGTGGTTTTCGGATTTCTGACTTTTGGTAGCGGGATTTGCAGAGTTGTGATCCATTCCGTTGGCACTTCGTTCCGTACCCATATGTCCTGTATCGTTTTGCATACTATTGCTAGAAAGGTGGTTGGTGCAGCTTGTAGCAGTTCCACTTGTATCTGATCTACTCCTGGCGCCTTACTTCTTTTCAGCGATAGTATTATTTTCGTGATGTCCTCTGTGGTTGGCGGCTGCCCCAGTGGCCAGTGGTCCGTTTCTGTTAGTTGTTGCTGTGTTATTCCGGATGTCTTCATGTCATTTTCCCAGTGTAGCATAGGTATGTATCCTCTTCGTGTTGTTGTGTTGGCTCTCCGTGCTTTCTTCATATATTTGTATGTATGTCGTAACCTGAGTTCCGGTGGATATTGGTTGATATTCCGGAAGAAGTGTTCACACTTTTCTGCGTCGTGTTGGGCTTGGGCCTGTCGTTTGGTAAAAGTTGCTTGCCTTAGCGCGTTCTGTAACTGAGGGTTCTTGTTCCTGTTATAGCGAAAGTGTGCTTGTTGGTGCCGTGCGAAGGCCCTTCGTCTTCTGGGGGTCAGTGGTGAAGACGGTCTGTTTAAGCTTTGCCGTGCGGCTGTGATTAGTGTGTCCGTTATTGTTGTCCACGAATTGGGCTGGTGCATTCTGGTTTCATCCTGGACCCGTTGTTGATATGCCTCTCTAATGTCCGCATGTCCCAATAACTGGATGTTCCATTTGGTATTCGCTTTCGGTGTCATGTCCTTGTCTCTGGGTGTTGCGGTTTTCGTGGCCTCTTTGTTCACCTTCAGGACCGCTGTCACTAGCTTGTGGTCCGTTCTCACCTCCTTTACCCATTCCGCTCCGATACGGTAAAGTTTCGTGTGTTTTTCACGTTTGGCCAGGACATGATCTAATTGTGCTTCGGTTCCTGAGTTTCTCCAGGTGGTGCGGACTGAGTCCGACCTGCTCCAAGTGTTCTGTATATGTAGTTGGAATAAATGAGCGAGGTCCTTCAGCGCTTGGCCATTGTCATTACTTCTTTGGTGATGGAGTTTGGGACCAATCAGCTTCCTGTCCTCTTCTGTGAGGTCCTCTTTGCCGATATGTGCATTGAAGTCGCCGGCTAGTATTGTAGGTACCCTCTTCGTGGAGTCCCTCAGGAGGTCATATAGTTCTGCCATCACCCCGGCCATTCTGGTGTCGGACGGTACGTGTACTCCGATGACCTTTACGGTGAGGGCCTCCAGTTCTACCGCCGCTATGCAAAGATTTTCTGTGATTGGTTGGAATCCCTGTAAGTTTCGTCTATGGCTGCCTTTTCTGACTAGTATCGCTACTCCCCTCCTCGTTGAGTCTCGTTTCCCCCCACTTAGGTGCCAGGTGTAATTGGTTGTCTCCGCTGCTCCAGTAGTTAGATATGTTTCCTGCAGACTCGCAATATCGACCGCTCTCGTTCGGAGTGCTTCGTCAATTAGTTGCCGTTTGTTCAGTTTTCTCGCCCCTCTCACATTCCATGTTGCGATTTTTGGTTCTTCGGAGTTCTGTGATAATTCTATGCTGCCTGCTATCTGGGTTGGGATTGACAGCTCGTATCGTCCGGGAGGTAGTGCTTCCAGTTGTTCCTCCAGTCTGTGATCGAGCATGTTCAGATTGGGCGGTCCGTTCCTACTGCCACTAGTGTCCCTGGCTTCTATAGCTGTGATACTGTCATAATGGTTTCTGGAGCCATTTCCTGTCGCCCTATACGCTATTCTTATCAGATGCAGTGGTTGGTTGGTGTCTCCCGGAGTGTGGATGGAGGTTGGACCATCCTCGTAGTGGATTTCTATTGAGGCCCGTAGTATTTCTGCTGCGGCTGCTATGGATTCGGCTCCTCCCCAGAACCCTTCTCTCCCTAGATCATCTAGGTATGCGTGCACTTGGAATACCGGACCGTAGGCACATGCTTGGGCGTCGTAGCGCGGGGCCAGGCTTCTGACATTTTCCTCCAGTTGCAGTTGGAAAGTTGGCATATGTTCTCGAATATATGTCACGACCTGATTCCGTAAGTTGAAAGCTTCCCGTTTGAGCCATTCCCACGGGGCCATGCCCCCCGTGTGTTGATCTGCTATGGAGACGAATAAGCAATTCCCATCTCCTGGGACCTTCCGCACTGTTAGTCGGTGGCTGTTCGTAAAGATAATCTCCCTTTCCATGGCCGGCTGTGTACCTTCTACTGTGGAAAATTGCTGGCGAGGTGGTGTTGGGTGACCCTCCGTGTGCGTCCTCCCCCCACTCCCTTGAAGTCCCAACTCTGATCGTTTATCCCCGCAATAGATCCTATAGATCCCGAATTCCGCCGGAACTAGTCTGGATGTAGGGGCTGTGGAAAGATCCTGTCCGTTTCTCTAGTCTAAACAATATTACTATACTCGACTAATTGCGTTTCCTGATTTGACTGCCCTGATCTGCACGCTAGCTCACCTAGAAATTGTAAGTTAAGGGGAATTCTGGAGAGTAAGCAGAATCGAATCGAATCGAAGACTGCATGCAATTGAAACAGACTGAGGCCAAAGTGGTCCCTTCGGTACTTCCTCCGATATGCCACGAAAGCCCAGACCCAAAACGCTCCAATAGTTTTATTCTACTTCAGAATGTCCGGTTTGGACCAATCCGAACAGTCGTACGTGAGTAATCAATTTTCCAAGGAATTAACTAATAAGTAAAGTCGATTTATTTCGATGCAAGAGGTCTGACTGAAAGGAGAAGTTAGTTTCAATCGCGTCCCTCCCTTGACTAGTGTTCTATTAGGTTACTAGAGCTACCCACTACTGCTACATACTACAAAATACTACAAATGGCCGCTCAGGCCTGTGACACTTAGCTTGTAGCTGAGTTCTAAGTTCCCCTCTGTGGTTTGTGGCCTGTGTCGGTCTCGGTTCTGTCCCCTGGGGATGTCGCACCTTGGAGAGACGGCAGTGTTCCTCCCCTCTTCCGTCCCCTTGTGAATTTTCACGCACTTTCACTATAATTTTCCCCCCGAAAT
>JABXWE010102343.1:0-15291 GCA_014611495.1 Limonius californicus
TGTACAACACTGATGTTTGCTTTTACCGCTTCCAAAAAATGATTTTGAGCCATAATTTTCCTTTCAATTTCCTCTGCTGTCATTCTATTGGATATTCCCACAATTTTTACCCGCGGCTTACGTTTCTTTGGCACACTGATGTTATATCTGTTTCCGAGTTTAGTTTCAGCTTCCTCCTTCAGTTTGGCAACGGCTGCTTGGTTTTTACATTCTATAATAATTCCACCTCGGCTAGCATGTTTTACTCCCGAAATTTCAACTGTTGTCGGATCAATGCTGCTTTTAATTGCTTCTTTGGTAACAAAGCTTTTTTGCCCTTCATTTTTTGGTTTTACCACCAAAACCGGTTCATTCTTTTTCACTTTTAATTTATCTGCATACAAAACCTTGTTGAGATTTTCGTTTTCTGCAAACTTTTTGAAGCTGCCCTCCATTTCCTCGCATTTCTCAAAAACTGTAGTAGCCAACTTAGACATTTCTGCTTTTTGTTCCTTCAGCTCCTCGACACATGTGCTCAGATCTTCTTTCCACCTCACCATCACATCCCTCATTTCCGCAACGGTTTGCCTCGTAGAGAGTTTCTTCATGGTACAGCATTGGTCGCAGCACCAAAGGATGTTATCTACTTCTGTAATGATCCTGTAATGGTGACATGGTGAAATGGTGACACTGTAGCAATCAAACAAGAAAATTCAATAATTCTATATATAAATATTCAGATACAGAATGTATGTATGTAAGCAAAGAATGACGAAGAAAAATTCCTTACGAGGATTTGTGAAACATGTATAGGAAGGAAGTATTGTCAAAGCGTATAATGTTACGAATTGTTTCATTGAGAGAAAGGTATAAAACACAAAAACAATGAATTATTGGGAGATATCGAAGAAATAGCAGAACGATGGAGGGAATACACAGAAAAGAAGGAAATTAAAGAATTAGATAACAGGGAAACGAATAACAACGAGCAAGTTGGAGATACAACAATGAGCGCTGAATTCGATAAGGCGGTGTAAGACCTATAAGAAAGACCCATGGAGTTGCCCATATTATTATCCAATTCGACGTTGCTTTAAAAGAGGCATAGAAACAAGAGAGGTTCTCATATTTACAATAATAATGGTGAAGCTCTACACGCCATGAAGGGCTTTGGCCTGCAAGGCGGAAGGTTAGAGCTCCCGTATCCTTGCTCTCACACACGGTGGTAGCGTGCCAAATCCATGACATGTGTTGATGTGGTGAGCATCACACATTAGACAAACGCATTATTATCCTTTGTTTAGTCGAACGCAGGTACCCAATTATTTAGAGCGACTGGCTAGGCCGCCGCCAGACATCGCACAGGGGGTTTGAACTCCCGCCCTTCCGCACCGGAGTCTAGTGCTCTAGCCACTGCACCGCGCACCGCATACTTACAATATTGATAAAAAAAAGTAATAAGGAAAGACAAAAACGTGATTTTGTTTTTTAATTTCAGAATTGAATGTGGTGGAAGCTCAGTTGGTAGAGCGCTCGATTCTGGCTTGGGTTTGACACCTAGTCATAACTATGTAGATTTATACAAATCTTGTTTGCAACCCACCACACACAATTTCTTAATCCGGCTTGCAGCCGTGGGATCTTAAAGCTAGAAACCTTCTTTGGAATTTTTGTCGTTCGAATTCGACGTTAAACTATAGATCCTCCGTGTTTCTACCTTCGCGTTGAGGAGAAACACGTGACAGATAAGAGGCATATCCGCAATAGTGAGATAAAAAGGCTGTTAATGATGATGGCGATGATTGACACACTGCTATTTGCAAATTATCACACTATTTTAGCAGACTCCGGATATAACGTGCAAATAAAAGTACGTAAGTTGAAGACTATATCAAAATCATGTAGTTCACAAATATCAACCTTAAAAACCCAAGAGACAGCCTTTAAACGTGTAGACACAATCAGAGCCGAAATATAATAATAGACAGGGTGTTTCAGGAGGGATAGTGAGTAGGAGGTGGTAGTATGGAATATTTTGAGTAAATAGGTTCATATAAGTATGTATCCAATTCCTAATGGTTACAGAGATACAGATGTTTGAATGTTACCCATTAAACGGCGAGTAGAACGTGTTAATGAGAGGCAGATGAATTGCTGATTGCATTTATTTATTATTTAAATTATATAAAACACAGGAATAATTTGCAATAATTCAAAGTAGTTGCTCAAAAATCCCATTACCGACTTCAATGAACTTTTCAACTCTCTTGACAATATCACGTATACAGCTCTTCTAAGGTCGTCTTGGCGTTCTTTTATGAGGGAAACTCTCTTCATAATGCGAACGACCAATTCGTCTCTTGTGTTTACGGTTTTTTTTTGTAGACTTCGCTTTTCAGCCATCCCTACAGACAAAAATCTGTATGGGTAAGGTCTGGAGACCTTGGTGGCTAATGAACATGACCATACCGGCCGATTTATATTTCGATGTGTCATCTGACGCCTAGCAAGTGCAGAGGCTCTGTCATACCGGCAGAATATGCCTATCCTTGTGGCCAAAGGAACCTCCTCCAACACATATCGCATGTTATTCAGACATTCAGCGTGTGGAGTGCTTCTTAACTGTTTCAGACGTATGCGTGCATTGGATATGTACGCACCAACTTCAAACAGCTGTATCTTCGTAATATTGAGAACAGGACACATGATTATATCAAAATGTCGACTCAGAATAGTCCATACTACCACCTCCTAAAATATTTGCTATTCCTCTTGAAACACCCTGTACAACAGTACCGAGCAGGTCAAAAGTTTAACCACGTGGGTTATAATTTATTAAATATATACTGAATGCGACGATGTGTTAAATAAAATTATTAAATTTAATTATTTGGAACACAATTATATTCCAGTAAAGCGCCAGAAGATTTACTGTTAATACGGATATAAGGTGAAGTTCTCTGATGGATCTTCTAAAGCACTTAGTTACAGTATAATAATGGATAAACTTTAGAAAACTTCTTACCACCACGATATTTAGAATACCTAAATACTTATTTCGGGGACTAAACTGTCATCCTCAGTAGGAACTTGAACTAACTAAAGTAACTTGGCTGAGGAATACCTCTGGAGATCAGTCCTTCACCACGTCAATTGAAGTCCTATGCTAATAATTTAACAAATAAAGGCTTAAATACTAAATACCCGTTAGGTTTCGTTACGCCTAACCGGCTAAGGAATTATATTCAACAAATTAATTAAATTAGGAATTGGCCCATTATCTGAAACATCCCCTCTCCTATGTTTAAAAATATGAATGCTCTCATAGCAATTCTTGTTGAAGACACTTCTTTTAACAATTTTAGATTTTCTAGTTTCATACCGTGCCCTGACCTGTACATATACTGTGCAACACTTATGCATTTTTAAATGAGCTACATGTTCTTTAAACCTAATTTAAATATTACGTTTAGTTTGCCCAATATTTTCCATTACAGTGAGAACAGTCAATTTCGTAATTCCCCGACTTTTTCAAAGTTTTCACTTTGTCTTTGGAGCTTCGCAACAAGTTAAGAATGTTGTTTATTGAACAAAATACAATCTTGCATTGATTTGTTTGCATATTTTATCAGGGCCTTTGGTTAAGGGATGGAACGGAATTTTGATTAAATTTCTGGTGATTATTTCAAAGTGGAAACTTTGAATAGTGGTGGAATTATGAACATTTAACCTTAGCTTACGTTTTCTAATTAAATTATCAATGACGTCTGGAGAGAAACCACTGTAGGAATCAATATTTTAGATGTACCGATATTCAATCCGGCATCTAGTTGGATTTAATTGAAAGGTAAGTAGTCTATGAATCAAAAAACTAAGGGCCGCCATTTTATGTTGAAAACAACGATTTGAGTGATTGGTTGAAAACCTACTGACGATGGTAGCTTACGAGTTTAGGTGCTCTAAATATAACGTGGTGGTAAGGGGTTTTATATATATATACGCATATATGGGATTTATTCACGGCTGTGTATCGTGTTCTTCCAAATCCCGTGTTCTCACTGATTCTCGAATTCTTTCGTTTCAGGACCTTCTTGCTCTTCCTTTTTCTGTTTACCTGGAGGTTTCCATTTGAATATTCGCTGCGCTGCGCATGCGTATTAGATAGCCAAACCGTTCTATTCTATCAATTATAGTATCGTGTGCATCCATTTCTCTTCTAATCTGTTCATTAGGGACATGTTCTAATCTAGATGTTTTCGCACTTCTTCTCAAGTAGTCCATCTTCACTGCAGTGAGCCTTCTCTTGCTTTCTGCAGTAAATGGGCACGTTTCACTTCCGTATGTCATCACTGACTCCACCATAGTCATTGTCTATCTGTTTCATCTGGTAAGGGATTTTCCAAAGTTTATTTACGTAAACCACCGTCTTCGATAAATCCTATTACAATAATGGAAATATGGGGACCGAGATGCTGAAGAGCTCAGCTGTAATAATAGAATTAACATTTTTGATGGAACTACCAAAGGCGACTGAGTTAACAGATGAGTAAAAGCAAGGGTAATTCGGCAAACAGGTCGAAGAATTTAACTGTAATTATGAGATAAGAGAATATATCAGTATCAAATAAATCAGCGCTATCACAAAAAGGGGGCAATTCTATTCTAGTAAATGAGTCATGGAGTTCGGTGTTAATACCAATGTAGTTTTCTGGTGGAACTGCTGAAGTAGTTAGTATTAATATAATAAGAGAAACATAAATATGTCATTGCAGAAGCTGAATAGTTCAGTCCAGTTGGGAGCCCAAAAGGGAGCATGGCATTTCAGCAACACCGCCAAGGAATTTAGCGGTACTATGAGAATCCGATTGGATATCTGAGTAGAATAGCTGCAGAAGTTGTCGCTGGAACAGAAGTAAAGATTTAAAATTATTGTAGCAAAAAAGTGTTGTTATGGTGGACCTTGTGTCGTATATTAGTGTTAGAGTAGAATCCTCAGGAATTATTATTCAGCCCTTCATTATTTAACAATAGTAAATCTAAATAATGATTTATGTTCATATAATTGAATTTTATATTATTGTTCTTTTTAGAAACATTATGTGGAAGTCATCTCTTCAGGCTTAGACGGCATGTTCGTAGGACTCATTGATGCTGAAATTTCGCTAACTGTTACGCATTGTCAAAGTGATTTGGTAATGCTACCTGCAACGGTTAGCGAAACGTCAGCATCAATTCATCCTACGACGATGTGGTTTAAGTCCGAAGAGAAGACTTTATTAGTCACAAACTGCGGAAGCCTGAAACTGAACATTATGTTATTAAATTGTTATCGGCTTATAGGGTTGTCGTGTTTATGAATTTTTGGAAAACCGTAAACTCTCGGCATTTGAGGGTTCATGACTAGGAGCTGATTATAATTATAGTTGAAAATTCCAAGGTTATCCTTAGCTTGAATGGGTTTATCACTAAAGTTCGCTCAGAATTGTTCCAAGCTAAGCCTTGTAAATTTTTCACAATTTGTTTCTTTTCTGAAGTGGTTCTTTTTTCACTTACAGTTCGAGGATGAGCTTCAGCTAGCTCGAAAACGTTAACTGTATAATTTTTGAGTAAAGGTGATTGTGGGTATCGACATTGTTTTATTCTATTATATTTAAAGTACTACAACTTAATTAATTTTATTCTACTGAAAATCCCGTCAAGTGTGAAGCAGGGATGTGATGCAAAAAACGAAAACGCTGCTGAAATTTACCTTCATAACATATGCACTATGCGAGGTTTACGATCTAGGCATTATGAGTGAAGGAAAGGTTCGACACTGATGTAGAAATTTTAGAGGTGGCCGAATAAACGTGCACGATGAAGAACGAAGTGGGAGACTTTCTACTGTCAACGACGATCTTGTGAAACAGCGAACAAATATCGTGAAGATTAGCGTTTCACGATTTCGGCAATTTTCTTTCAATTTCATGTACGGTAGGGGAAGTGTGGTGGTAGCTCAGTTGGTAGAGCGCTTGCCTTCTGAGTCAAAAGTCGATTCTGGCTTGGGTTAGATACATAAGCAGTACTATGCACATTTATAAAAATCTTGTCTGCAACCCACCACACATAATTTCCCAATCCGGCTTGCAACCGTACGATCTTAATGCTAAAAACCTTCTCTGGAATTTCTTTCGTTCGGATTCAACGTTAAACTGTAGATCTCCCGTGTCTCTACCTTAGCGCTGAGGAGAAACACGTGGCAGCGAAGAGGCCGATGCCCTGCAGTGGGACAAAAAGGCTGTCAATGATGATGAAGGAAGACCGGGGACAAATGTAGCATTTCTTATTTAAAATTAAGCCACCTTACCAAAAATGATTTTAGAAGCACTCAATTTTTTTGTCTGAATGTAGGGATGGTGGTGCTATTTAATCATTCTGGTGGTACTTTGTTTTGCTTTATGATGATATCAAACAGTTTTCTCAATTCTCGCGCTAAGGCATCGCCTCCGTATTTTATGAGTTCATTGACGATGTCGTCTACGCCTGGTGCTTTCCTGTTCTTTAGTTTTCCTATGCCAGTTTTAATTTGGTCGTCTGTTATTATTCTAGCTGATTCGTTTTGGATATTTTCGTATTGCCCGTTATTCCCCTGAGGTTTTTGGTTTCTGGGGTTGTTTTCGGTCTGTGCATATAGGTGTTCAAAGCACGAGATCCATTCTTCCTCACAGTTTTTATTTGGATGTTTTTGGTTACTGCTTTCTTCATGCCTCGTAGTATCTTCCAAACTTGTTTTTGTGTTCCGTACATGTCATGTTCTATTTTGCTGCTGAACCTTTCCCAGTATTCCTTTTTAATTTCTCGGATTTTGCTGTTTATTTGATTTTTCATTTCTATATAGTGTGCATGTTCTTCTGCTGTTTGTCTCTGTCGGTACTGTAAGTATGCTTTCTTTTCGCTTTCTGCTACTGCTTTTACTTCCTCTGCAAACCAAGGTTTGGTTTGTTGTTTAAATCTATTGTTCGAGTTCCAATGGTTTCCTGATCTGCTCTATGGATGTTTGTCTTGATTTTGTTCTAGCCGCATTCCGCATTATCCTCTTCTGTGATTGAGTTAGCTCTTCTGTATTGTTGTCATCGGTCTGTGTATACATAGATTGCGTGTGCTCTCATGTACGAGAGATTCTATATTATATTTGTGGATCTTATACGGTAGTTGCTTTTCTGCTGGGATAGCAGTAATTCTCATTTTACAGAGGACTAGAGTATGATCTGATCCTATATTTGCAGACGTTAGGGTTCTTAGATCTAGAATTTAGTTAGGTAATACCGCTCTGTTTGTAATGATGTAGTCTACCATGGAGTTGTTATTTCTATTACCAGTGAATGTGACTTTGTGCTGTTGTTTGTGGGGAAAAAAGGTATTGTTAATTCGAAGTTCGTTATGTGTACACAACTCGATTAGCATATCTCCACGATCGTTATTTATTTCTGCATGGTATTTCTGTTTTCCTTCGATTACTTCGTTGCCAATACATGCGTTCAGATCTTCCATTATTACGAGTCTCTCAGAGTGTGGTGTTTTATCAATCTTCATCTGGAGTTGGTCATAAAACTGTTCGGCTTTCTGGTACGGTTTGCTAGTGTCGGGAGCATATACTGATATTATATGGAGAGATTTATTTTCGAATATGACTGTGGCTTACAAGATTCTATCGCTGACGTATTCTATGTTATCGATGTTCTGTTTGTATTTTTCGTGAGTCCGCAATCCTACTGCAGATGCTCCTCCTTTGTCTTTATCTTTGCTACTATGTACCGTGAGATCGAATAAGCTTGTCCAAAAAAAACTACCTTCTATGTAGTTATCAATGTTTCTTTCTAGTGTGATATTAGCCACACTGCGCAATACGTTTGTTCCGTTGTTTGTTTATGATTGTTCCGTGTGTTTACGTTTCTTAATTTCACTTTATATTCTTGGACGCTGTTATTATTATACAAATAGTATTTTTCCATACTAATTAAGGATTGTTAAACGAAGTTTACAGTAAGTACAGTGTTTCCAATTAATTGAAAACAGTAATAATTGTTTGTAAATTTAAGGTTATGTATTCCGTTGAACACAACAAGTTTATTATTGAATCTTATTTCCGCAATGGCCAACGCAATGAAAATGATGGTGAATGGAAATATTCAGTAAATTTGTGTGTAGATGAATTCGTTAAGCGTTTCCCCGACTTTGATTACGATAATCTGAGCAGGCATGTAAAGCGCATCGTACATCGTTTCCAAAGAACGGGTAGTGTTGATACACAAAAATCTCCTGGAAGACCAACCCTTTTAACTCAGGACACATTAGAGGATATACAGACACGTATCGAACGCAGCCCTAAAAAACTATTACGACAGTTAGCGCAACAAACAGGTGTGTATTTTGTAAACTATAAATTTTTGCATATTAAATTTAATATAATTTGTAATTGCAGGGTTAAGCTATCGAATGTGTCAAAAGGCAGTAAGACGAAAACGTATCATTGCATTTCCCCCACGGTCACCCGATTTGACACCCCTGGATTATTTTCTTTTTGGGCATTTAAAGAACACGATATATCAGACCCCCATGCACACACTTGAGCAACTGAAGGATGCTATTACTGCCGCTACTGCAAATATAACTGTGCAACAGCTACAAAATGTTTTTAACAGCATGAAAAGAAGAGTAGGGTGCTGTATCAACAATAATGGGGCTCATTTCGAACATGAGCTGTAATTACTAATTACTAATTTTGTTAATTTATTTTTGTAAAATTTAATATTCTAATTAGTTAATAAAACAAATAATGTTCTAATTAATTCCATTATTAACCGTAATTAAAACTGATTGCAAATAACTTCTTATTTTCATAATTATTTTCCTCTTTTGAATCTACCAGAAATTGCTAACTTCATTTCATACATGACAGCACCATGACAGGTGGAGGATGTAAAGATTGATAAACTCTCTGTTGAATGTAGTTTTTTTCGGACAACCTTTCTCGATCTCCCGGTATAAGAATGTAGTTTTGATATTGTAAGGTACCCTTTCCCTTTCTCTTGGCTTCGGAAAGGGCACATATGTCTATATCGTGCTAAGTCATCTCGATTATTATTTCCTGATCTTTGTTGTTGAATTATCGTACATACCAGTAGACCCTTCTTAGTTTTTCCTTTTCCATTTCCGTTTATTCCGTATTCGTGCGCTGGCCGTCGTCCGTTTGATCCGCCCTGATTGCGAAGCTTGGTTTCTAGTTCTGTGGGCATTATTTTATTTTTACCATAGGCAGGGTGCTGGTCTTACCCATGAACCCTCCTTCTTTCCTGGGATTGGGACCGGCACAACACACCGAGCTACTCAATCCACACGGCAGTGTGGAGGCGGAGTTGTATTTATTGATTTAATTAATTTTAACATATGTTTCTTTGTCGTTCGAATTCTACGTTAAACTGTAGGTCACCATTGTTTCTATCTTAGCGTTGAGGAGAAGCAGGTGGCGGAAAAGAGGCCAGTGCCCAGCAGTGACACGAAAAAGTTGTAGATAGTGATGATGGGTCGACCTCAGAACTGTGTCTTTGATGAAGGTTGTTTTACGAATTGTACAATCCAGTACACTACGCTCTACTAAAAAAACCACAACGTGTAACCGAATTATCTTATTTTCATCCACAGACACATGCATGTGGCTAAAGTGATAGACCCGTTAGGTCTGGCTACATTTAGGGCGGGCTGTGGAATAACAACAGAATTTAAACAGGTCGAAGAGATATAAGATTAATATAGAGATGAGTAAAAAAGTTTTTCAGAAAATAACAGGAGAGGGTTCCCCAACAAGCATAAGATTTTTCTCACTGCCCTTTAATTATTTTATTAGTAGTAAATTTATTTAATAATAGAGTGCATTTTAAAAAGAAATTGACTATCTGGTGATTCATTTATCTTATTTTAGAGTGAAACTAAATGATTTACATTCTTTAGATCATTGTTTTCCTATTTTTTTCGTTAATTACACCTGAAATAACTAGCAGTTTTCATTTATATTTTGCTAACATTCCGAGTACGTAATGTTTTAGAACTACATAAATGCCTAATGCGTATTTAGAATATTTCTATTACATTGTGAATATAAACAGCATTTTATGTGGAAAAGTTTCTACTTTATAAGAGGTTTTATTTTAAAAGCTGCATGTATTCTTAAAGATATGAAATTGAATTGAAACTCTTTCCTTCCATACGCAAACCAATATAGGAAACTTGTACTACTTTAGAGTGGGATGTGAATTTCCTTTGAGGTCATCGTTACAATTTCAGTCTAAGAAAAAAAAGGACCTTCATTCATGCAAACATTCACTCTAAAAAGTAAAGGCTGTGACCCTATAAAATTGCTGATTGAATTGGTAACAATATGAACAGTGAAATAAAATTTATGCTATCTGTAGCAGTACGTATCATTTTAAATTGAAGCCATAGAGAATCATCTAGAGCAGAGTTCGGCAACCTTTTCGAGAGATCGGGCCACTTCAGTAACCAATAAGTCATGCGCCTCTCAGAAAAGTTTTTTTGTAAGCTTACCTATAAAACCAATGACGCTTCTTAACATTTAATTCGTGAGGTGGTATATTTTTCAAAATTTTGAATTCGCTTCTGCGGGATGGGCCGACGTGGCGAGGCTCCAGTTTTGTACCTTCCATTCAGTGCGCCAACGGCGTGGTGGCAGTCACTACTCTTCCGGTGAGTACCTGCGAGCTATTGGGGTTGTGGCAAGTTATGGTATACCACGTCACAGATTTACTATTATACAATCAGTTCTGCGATTAGTGAAACTGATAGAAGGAACCAATCAAAATGTGTATTAAGATAAAAAACTATAAAAAGTAACATTTCTTGATTACTTTAGGGAGAAATGGAGAAGAAAAATGGTATAAGAAACTACATAATCTCACGGGTAGTGTGACAATTCTTTAACCTCCCGACATAAGCGTTAAGGTTCCATGAATAATAATAATAGAGGCACGAGTAAAAACAAAAAATAGCTGGTGAAATTGACCGCCGCAACGGGAAGATAAGGTTTTTTTACGAAACATTACACGGGCCGCACGGAAAGTTCTAGAGGTTCGCACACAGCCCGCCGGCCGCGAGTAGCCGACCCCTGATCTAAAATACACTACCTAAGATTCTGACTTACTGCTACAACCAGGAAGCAGGGCTAGACACTTGCAAAAAAAATTTAACTACTATTCGTTCCGAATTTCATTCATACAATACAAGAAGCAAAATGCCTCAATCATGATCCCAACAACAGATTTTCCATCAACCAACCTAACCAAAATTTTGTGTATACAGGCTGTCCCATCGCTGCCTGAACAGAAGGAAGCCCTCACCTAGTCAACAGATTAAGATTCTGTTTTCGCCGGACAATAGATACAACCATTTTTCATATTTTAAACTTTTTGTTTATATAAGGTATTCACATACAGTGTTGCACTAAACATATGTTTTCTTAAACGAAAACCCAGTATATTATGACACCTTTGAAAAGCCACTTCAGGGCCGATCAAACTGATATAAAATTATAATAGCCAAACTGTTTCAGCTATTGATACCAGGTTTTTACAGAAAAAAAGGATTTTTAGTGCAGATTCCATATGTGTGGAAAAATTACCGTTTGTTTTGTTATATACAGGGTTTGTTTGCTTTTATGAAACTTTAAGTCTTATTTTTCTTAAACACAATACCCCGTGGCCTGTATATTTTGATCTTGGTGGATGAAGATTATTATTATAAGCTTTTTTATGAAATTAAGTTTGTAGAAGGTAAAGGACATGAGAAAAAAGGTACTATGGTGATAGGACCTTGTAAGAAGGTCTTAACACCAAATAACTTATAAATAAACGACGAATTTGGAGAGATGAAATTTATTTGTGTATTTACATAAGAAGGAAAACCGTAACTATTTATAATACATAACGACCGTTGCCCACCCAACGCACTACAGTACAGAACTTACAACTGTTTTTATTAAGCTGATTTTAATGTCTAAAAATTAATATAACGTGCGCTCTATTTATGGCATGCATGTTTATTTGTTTACTATTTCTACAACACCTTCATCAGTAGATCATCATCATTAGCTCATTCCATCCATCGTCGGATGTAAGCCTCCCCTAATGACTTCTATTGGTGTCTATCTCTAGTCTTCTGTAACCAATCATAGCCAGCTATTCTTTTTACATCTTCCGTCCACCTTGTCTGCGGTCTGCCTCTGCCCCTCTTATTTTCGCGAGGTCGCCATTCTATTCCTCGGCGGGTCCATCTGTTGTCTCTTGTTCTTCCTATATGTCCCGCCCAGTTCCATCTCAGGGTGCATAAACGTTGTATCTGTTAGTTTGGATTTCCTTCTGATTTCCGTGTTGGTTATGGGATCCTGTAGCGTTACGTCATTGCTCTCTGAGTTTTTTGTAATCTAGCTATAATGCTCTTATTGAATGACCACGTCTGTTCCGTATGTGAAGACTGGTAGCACGTACTAGTCAAACGTTCTTGCTTTTGCCCCTATGGATAGTAGTAGTAGACTACGAGAAGGCATCGACTCCGTAGAAATACGGGCAGTATTAAACGCCTTAAGCAACAGCAGAGTAGATGCTAGGTACACAAGTTTAATCCAATACATATACAAAAACGCTACAATGCAAGTAACGACACAAACGAAACCCAATAAAATCAAAATTCAACGTGGAGTACTGTAACGGGTCAAAATGGTGAAAAGTGATTATTTGGTGTTAATTACCAATTACACGAAGGTTCAACATTTTGAGATAAAAATAGTGTCAACAAACATCTGCCAGCAGCCGTGCATCGAAAATCTTCCAGAAACATGCGGCCCCTCCAAACAAGAGTGTGGTTGCGCGCATGTCTGAAACCTGAAATAGCTAGTATAAAACCACAAGCGCGGCCATTTCAAAATCACTTTATTTCCTGGCTTTTGATTTAATTCTTAAGTCAGAAATATTCCTCGATCTTCTTCTAAGAGTATTTTTAGAAGATCTTAGTGTTGAAAAAACGATCCCGAAATTAACCGTTGTAGTAAAATTCGTTTATTAATTTCGTATACTTACCCGAAAGTGAATTAATAACTTTCCAGTGTTTTCGCCGTTGTTGTATTAACAAATTCAATAATTTTTCGTTTCCAGTTACAGATTCCGACGCTGGGTGATCCAGTGGGCTTCGCCAGTCGACAGTCGTTGTGGTAATTTGTCAATTTATACCGCCGTTCGAAGTCGTTTGATTTCTAGCACGTTCTTATAGTAAGGTTGGAAAGTATAAATATTTAATCTGCTTTGCTCGTTCATTTGAGTGCCCTGTAGTCCGTTTTCCCTGCACAGACATTTTTAGCGTTGGTGTGCCAGTGTTTAAATCGATTACCATCGCTATAAGTTTCTGTTTAGAATTATTACTGCTTGTCGAGTTGGTGTCTGAATCAATGAGGTAAATAAGCTTTAATAATTTCTGCTGTTTGCTAGTTGAACACCCTGTACAAGGTTTGTCATAATACATGGAGGAATTTCACGAAACGGCAAATTCTTGTAGATCCCGCTTGCATATTTGAATTGCTTTGGAGTATTTTCGAAACAGTTCAAAGCTTCTACAAATTCCGCCACGGAGTGATTTCGTGCAGATTTGTAGTGTTAAATTAATTCCAATCTCGTTGCTGTGAACTGGAGAAATTTCAGTCAAGTAATTAGATTGCATTTTCCGTGTGCCCGGTATATTCACTGTAAAATTGGATTTTTACGTGTTTATACTCTTGTCACAATCAAAGATTAAGAATCCTGCCCTGGTCAAATTTTATCCAGCAAAGCTAGGTTGAAATTTATATGAAACAACTGCACTATTAGAATCGCGAAACTTGAGTTTTGAAATTCCAAGAAACCTGATTAAAGTAAAATATCCTGTTTGAATATTTGGTACCGTAAAATGTGAACTGAATACATACAGATTGTTAATTCTGGGGCTGTCAACTGTCGACGAAACACAGGTGTACCTACGCACAAGGATTTGTCATTGTTGTTTTTACTCAGATTTCACTCTGCTTAAAAGCAGAAAATGTTCTCACATTGCACGTGTAATTATAACCTGAAAAGTTTCCACAACACTTCCCGAGTTCCGAATCACAAACTCCGCTTATCCGATTGCAAGGAAGTTTCATTCTTTGCGAAAGCAAGGCATAACTAATTCGTTTGTTTATGTTAAAAATTAGATTCGACCGTACAGCGGACATTTTGTATTCAGGGAAGCAATCAGACCTACGACACGAACGAGTCGGTCCGTTGACCTGGAAGAGTGACCTCCGGCCGACAAAACCAGTGGCGTGTCAAGAATTTATTTTTATTTTCACTATAATTAAAATAGGAAACATATTTATTTTTCATATATTCCTTTTTTTTATTATAATTACGCCAAGTGACGCATGCATTGCAACTAGTTTACACTATCTAGCAATTTGATTCTAACAATTTTTGCTTAAATCTAGGCAAGTCATAACGTTTTGATAGACATACTCCCATTGACGCACTCCACATATTTTAAAAAACACTTTTTTCACATGCTTTGTTGTTGTTTTGTTCACTTATTTTAGCTTACACTAGTTCGAATGGTTTTTGTCTTTTCAACCTCCGAACAAGTCCATTGTTATCGAGTAATTGTAACACTTCGATATTTTGGTGTTCATGTAGTCTCGCTTCGTGTTTTTTCGCGAACCGTTTAATTTCCTCACTGACCACAGGCACTTTCAGGTTCTTGTGGATGTCTTCATTTCTGATGTACCATGGCGCAATGACGATGCTGCGAAGTACTTTATTCTGGAAAGTTTGTATAATTTTTACGTTAGTTTTTTTTTGTGCATCCCTACAGTTGCACACCGTAAGTCCAAAGTGGTTTTAGAATTTGTTTATACAACAATAACTTATTATGTAGTGACAGCTCAGAATATCTATTAAGTTGCCACCACATTTTTTTGAATCTGATGTGAAGTTCTTCGCGTTTTTTCTTGACTTGTTCTTTCCACCTAAGTTTGGCATCTAATGTCATCCCGAGGTATTTCGCTGTGTGAGCATGGGGGATTGTTTGCTGGTTGATTACTATTGGCAAGTAATCTATTCTTTTGTTGGTGAAGTTTATGTGGGTAGACTTCGCCTCATTTAATTCAATCCGCCATTTCTTAGTCCAATTGTTGACGTTGTTGACGGCTGCTTGCAGTTTGTTTGTGGCTATCTCTATTTCGTTGCTTGTGGCTAGTAATGCAGT
>JABXWE010102344.1:0-58581 GCA_014611495.1 Limonius californicus
TATATATATATATATAGGTATTGTTGAAAAGCTTTGTCAAAACATGTTTTCATTGTCAATTAATTTTATTAGTCCTATTGGAACTTCGTCTGGTCCGGTAACTTTGTCATTTTTGACAACCTTGATGGTGTGAGTCACTTCTTCTTTTGTTATTTTTGGAGCTTGTTCCTTATTTTGAGTTTCTTCAAAATCCACTCTATTGTCTTCAAACAGCTTCTCAATTTATTTTTTCCATGTGTTCATTGTTTCTTCTATTATCAAGCACGGTTTGCCCCCTTCATCAATTAGAATTCCATTATGAGGTTTTCTAAAAATACTGCACCATTCCTTTATCTTTTTATGGATGTTATAAGAATCATGTTTCTTTTCTTTGTTCTTGAACTTCCTCCTTTGTTGCATCAATTCCATTATCTCATCCGTTACCCGTCATCCATTTTTTGATTTTCTTTATATTCTCTGGTTTCAAGTACTGCTTCCCACTTGCTATTATTGCTTCTTTAATATCTGTCCAAACTTTGTCTATATTGTCTTCGTCATTTTCTGTTCATAAAATCTTGTCTAGATTTTCATTAGTCCCTTTAGATACTTTTCTGGCCACGTCTTCTTGTTTTAACTTTTTAATATCTAACCTTTCTTTTTCTTGATGTTTAGCAATTTTCTTGATTGTTAGGTACATTAATTTTCGCTGCGAGTGGGTTATGATCCGAATTAATATCTGCTCCGGGGTATGTCTTACAGCTTTTGATACTATATCGGTATCCTTCAGTAATAAGAATAAAGTCTATTTGATTTCGGATAATTGTTTGTTTATTATCGGCGGGAGATACCCATGTATTAAATCTCCTTGGGGCTAATTTAAAGCAGGTGTTTGACACGATAAAGTTTTCTTCTTCGCATATTTTCTAAACGCATAGATTTAAGCATAGCATAATTAGCTACTCAAGATTTTGTCAAGTCTCTTCCTTAGCATCTTCTGTAAGAATTTATCGCAAATTTGACTTTTTAAACATAAAGTAATCTTTATGTTTTGATTACCTTTATATGGTTTCTGAACGTTTTGTAGCATTTCTAACTAGTAGTTCAGTAGTTCATATAACGCAGGTTAAAATGCATTGACAGTAGGTAGCTTGACGTTACGACTATACAGAAATTGTATTTGTATGTAACTGCGCGTTTTGTAGGACTATTGAATAATAGATTTTCTGAATGCATATCTGCAAACTTTTTTTAAATCTCTATTAGAATAGTGGATTATTCTCATAAAAGGTTATTATTTATTTATATTTAATTATATAGGTTATACGGTCATGACTGTGGTACAATATTAACGAATGCTTTGAAACCTATAAATTGTAGAAAATACAAAAAATATAAACGTTGTTTACCTTCTGAATGTTTCGTAGGTGTTTTGTGCGGTAGAGAATTTATTTCAAAATTCACTTTTTTTAATAAATATTACAGTTTTCTTTTAAGTATTAAATCCACCACTTTTTGGCTCTTTCTCTTTATCAGCTGCATAGATTTTTATGCTTTCTAAATTTGCTCGTGAATAGTTCATATAACCCAAATCAATGTTCAGCTTAGGTGTTAAGAAAGTATACACCTATTATACCATTTTTGTAGAAGTATTGAGTAATCCGTTTTCGACTGCCTTCTCATAAGCTGACTTTACCAAACTTTTCTAGTTTTATTACTATAGAAAATGTTCTTAAATTTAACAATAATTTTGCCCTTTAGATCTTATGCCCATAATGTATAAGATAAAAACAGGTTTCTTGATCTTTCAAGTATGTGCAAATTCTATAATATCCTAATGTTAAATTTTATATGAGTTTGTAAAAGTTTTGAACATAAGTACTGTTGACTTTGTTAAGAGACTGTCATGCTGACTTTAGGAAAACTTTTCTGGAAACCTTTTTATACATACGAGAGCTTTGGGGTTTTTGAACCTTTCACACTTTTTAGAAGTTTGGTGTTATTAGTACTAACGGCAAACCCTGTCGGTTTTGCGGCAATATTAGAGGTTATGCATATAATGCTTGTAGTTTAAAAGCATCGTAGGATTTTTCAGCAGTAGACCTTTCTTCACGATATTGTTTTAAAATCCCCGTTAGTGTAAAATTGGCTTTATTAGGACGAAATATATGTTTATAATATTATGATTCTTAGGACACTTCACAACTTTTTTGATAATTCAAGATAATTTCTTGTAGAATATTTTTATAATAGTGTTTTTGACTATTTTACCTTAAATTTAATATGCTTCAGTGCTTTAGAAAGGGTAGAAAGTACAATGAACGAATGCTGACTTTATGGAGATTGTGTGAAACTCATCTAATGGTATCAGTTCTGCCTTCTCAATACCGACAATCAAATATCGATTAAGGGGCCACTATGATAATTTTCTGTTGACCGATTAGTTCTGCGTGGCTAGGTCGCTCGGTTCCGCACTGAATTAATCATATGGGGCAAACTTGTACGTGTGATGGTCCACAATATCCCTTCTGCGGTATAAGTTATCATTTTAGGTTTATCCCCTCAGGTTTTCAATTGCATGTAGAACTTTGTAGGTCATTTGCACAATCAAATTGTGGCCGTTTCACCATAAAAGCAATACTAAATATAATTAGATGTAACCTTGCCCCGCACAAGATGACAAACAAAATTTTATTTAGCTGAAGTTGGCTTTGGCCCTGTCACGCGATCAATACCTGTATTGCTCATTAAAATTTATGCCCGCTTTAATTCACATACTAATGAGGTCAACTTGAATTACCATAAATCCACGATATGCCATTAAAAGCGCCATTAAAAGCTCTCGAATCACGCTCGAGATCTCGCCATACTGCAATAATTACAACAATGCAGCAACAATTTCAAATAACTTGAGCCGACTTCCTCCACCGGTTGTGGATTTCAAACAAGCCCGAGGTATGTTGTACGTGGCAGCTACAAGTTCAGAGAGAGAACTCGGATATCTCGGTGCGGTACGAGGGCTTTACATGTTCCGCACTGTTGTGAACTTTAATTATAGGCTCACTATTTACTTGAGATACTTTAACTTGGGTAAATATGAGTAAACCGTGCTTAAAATTGGAGTTTCGAATTAAACTGTACGTATTTGCTTGCTGAATGCAAATGATGATTAAACTAACATCAATTTGTGCTGAAATTCCACGGCGTTTACAATTTAAACAGAACGAGTTGAGTAAAATTGAATTTAAGCTTGGAATGGTGTAGCCTTTTATGACTCCACCTAATGACCTATATTGTTCCATGTTTCTATGTTGAAAGGACAACAGAGACCTACAGCTTAAAGTGTCCTCGAAACCACGAAGTATTTGTAACCCCAGAAAGGTTTTGCAAGCGTTAACTTCGTAACTTTAGCTGAAAAGCTTTTAAAACGGGTATACGAACATATGCAACACAATGAACACTTCACTATGTTGGTGGTTATCCCAACAGGTTCACACTAAATAACATTAAAAGGCAATTATTATACTGTAGGGCAGATAAAACATCACTGGAGAGCTTTAATAAAGCCATTTTACAATTATATTTACATCCAAAATCTCCCTGAGCCAAATGTAAAATATTAGATATGTCGAGAAAATCTTGAATTCGACAGGATAGTATTTTATCAATTATTTTTGATAATATAGGTAAAATCCTAATCTGACAGAGTTTACAGAAATAACGTTTTCGGAAGAGAATGGTAGATAAACGTCTTCCAGTAAACTGTAAACTATCTCTTGCCTCTTTATTGATGTGCTTACCTATTACAATTTTGAATCGTTCTTGAGGTTATGTTATTTGATTTGTAACTTCGGTAAAATTGTGTATACCAACATTGATCTAAATAATGGTAATGCGAGATGCCACAACTCAACTCACAATAAATGTCTTCCAGCAAATTACATATTACATGTTGTTTTCTCATTCATATTAGTATGTATTATAACTACTGTTCGTTTCCCTCTTTGAGGTTATGTTCGTTATCTATTGATTTTTGTGAAACCTATTGTAAAAAGTACATGAAACGCTTAAGTCACAAATGGTTTATATGTAATGGTCCATGCCCGAACAGGGCCAGTCAGTCTAATACTGACAAAAATGTTTCCAGTTTCAATAATATGAGGCACAGTTAAATGAAAACTTTAAAAGTGCCCTAATGTATCAAACGGAACTTTCACTTACAAGTTGACAGATATATTATTTTTTTCACTAGAGTACTGCATCCGGAAGGAGCAACGTTCTGTTATTCGTGTCTTGCACAGTGAAGGGGTGAAACCTATTGATATCCATCTTAGAATGCAGCTACAATATGGAAATTCATGTTTCTTACTCCAGCAAATATATGAATGGAGCAACAAGTTTAAAAACGGGATGATTTCCAAGCTGATTTTCTCGAAGCAAACAGTGTTGTGTCGATCACGGCAGTTGACGCTTTGGTGAAAGAAAATTGTCAGGTTATTCTTGATAAAATCGCTGAAGTTGTGAATGTGAGCCATGTTTCTGTACATCACATTATGCATCCTCCAGTTCCATAAAGTGTCAGGAAGGTGGATGCTAAAGCAATTGACTCCAGAATTGAAACAATGACGTGTTGATGTTTGTGAAGAACTTTTTCGACCGTATGAAGCAGAAGATGTCTTTCTGGCAAGAATTGTGACTGGGGTGAGTTCTGGTTGCAACTAAGATCAACCAGAAACCAAGAGAGCAAGCAAAGAATGTAGTCACACCTCTATGCTAATACCCAAAACATTTTGCATACAGTTTTCTACAGGAATGGTTATGCTGACCCATTTTCTGGGATGCATGCAGATAATTTTGGAGGACTACATGCCTCATGGGTTTACTGTTACTAGTAGCACATACTCAGACTCCTAAAGACTCAAGTCTCAAGCCTAGCATCAGAACCAAAATGCGCACAATAACACTCGGTCACATACTGCACGTTTAACGGTAGCAACCAGGTTTAAAGTTTGAGGGTATACCAAATTTCCTTAATCCTCTGACCTCGCTCCAAGCGATTTCCATGTCATTCGTTCGCTTAATGAGGCATTAGGCGGGAAGAAATTTCAGAGCAATGAAGATGTGATTCAGGCGGGGCGTGAGTGGCTGTGCGCCACCACAAGAATTCTTTTCTTCGGGCAATCAAGCGCTTCCAAAACGGTGGAGGACGTACATGGGTATTATGTTCGTTTGATTTTGCCGCTCCTTACAAATTAAAGTTTTATTTTAATTGCCACTCTTAAGCCGATTATTATTTTATTTTCAAAGATTAATTTATGCGAGGCCACTTTTTCGAAACTTAAGGAAGGCTGCCAGGCATATTTAGTCTGGATATGCCGATCGAAAACAGTTCTTAGAATCCTTTGTTTGCTGGAAATTTCCTGCCCTTGGGGAAGTTCCACGTGTTACTTGTTCTGGAATTCTTGTACCATATATGTTATATGGTGAAATCTTCCAGCTGTTGGAGATTCGCGTTGTGTTTCCGAGTCAGTCGATTTAACATCTTCGTTCGACCCGGTTACCTGCTAAAACTTCGGCGCCGCAATCAAGGACGGTTTGGGTAACGGAGTTGTATGGCAGCGCTTCTGCTGAATTAATATATCGTGTTGTTAACTTTTTGTAAAGACAATACAGTAAAATTGTTTTCTCGACTTGTGTCGGATCAAAGCCTCCAATCCCGTGAATTCCTCTACTAAGTGATAATCCCATACAGCGGCGGAGATTTTGACTCTTGAAGTTCCTGTCTTGTTTTTCTCTTCGAAGAAAGTCTTGGTCCGTAACGTTGTCTCCATCGGGATCCAGTCTTCAGGGGCGTGCCTCTGATTTTTGCCTGATTCTTCAGGACCTAAGAACACCTCAAATTGCGTCTGCCTGTATCTCTCTCTCTCTACTCCCTACCGGAGAAAACCAAGGTACAACAAATTGGTAATTGTGTTGTGAACATTTGTTCCGGGATTCATTTTATTGGTTTAAAGTGCTGAACCCATTTTCTTGATGTAACGTAAAGCGACCTTCAGTCGCAAGTGGCCAGGATTTGTTACTTGTAAAGTGTAATTGTATATTGTAATTTCTGTAAACTCTAACGTCACTGGCTACGCAGATCTGTATCGTTAGGTTAGTAAAGTTAATACCGCAAGCCAGGGGCGGCGAGCGTCTTCTTTGAACGTTGCAACTACTCTTGTGTTAAACCATAATTATTACCATTTTGAATGTATTTTTTTGCATTATGTGTCACCAATCTCAAACAATACAGCTAGTATTCTCTTAAAATTCATCATATATTTTATTTTCGTGTATTTTTATTGTGTGCATGAACTTTGTAAGCTTTATATGCAGGAGGAGGCACAATAAAGGTGAGTCCGATTCCCATAAGCTGCTGGCTTCTCGGCCTTCCACGCGAACTTGCAATCACCTGTAATTTGGAAGGTGGCATCCACTAATTTTGGCCTACTCTGTATACAACTACATTTCCAACTCCCTAAAGCGTTTCTCGTGAACCACCCCTGGTCCTCTGAGCTAAGCTGAAAGCACTTCCATCTTTCCTGTTGCAGATCGACGAAAAAGCTCGTTTGGCCCGTAACATGGGACGTAACGGGGACTACGTCAAAAAATGACATACTTGTTTTTGACATTGTTTCAATACATTTTGTATAACAACATGTTTAAGGTTTTCGTTTGACTCTGCCTCGTATCTGCGAGTTTAAAGCGATTTATGATTTGAGGTTATGTTGTGTGTTTATTTATTTTTGTCAAACCTGGAATGAAATATGACGAACTGTTTATATCTAAATGAGAATGTATACAAACTTTTACATATTCGTAGCGGCAAAGAATTTATCACTATCCATAAAGATTTTGAGGTTATGTTGTCTTTATAAAACTAATAACCAGTAAATAGATTCCTTTACATGTAAATTATACATAAGAAAATATTACAGTTATAATAGAAATTGCGATATTTTTTAAATATTTGTATAATTTGTGTGGGCATAAATTTGTGGTTGTGGTATTATAGAAACACTTGGTGCTATATGTAATACCAAAACCCGATCATATAAACACAGACTTATGCATTTCGTAAAACATACATTTGAAGCTAAAATTCTACTTCAACAGATTGCTAATTTCAGCCACATTTTAATTACTTTTGAAGGGCGTAATTATCGGGATATAAACTCTACAAATTAGTTCTTAGTTCCTGAGTATCATATTATCTGGATCGGCGGATATCTAACTAGCAGGATAATTGTAACGTGTGAGCCGATGATTAACTTCTACAAGGGAATCCCTTATTTAGTGGTGTACCGCAGATATCAGTGTTGAGGCCGGTGCAACAACTTCCTGATTACCAACCACGGTTTAATCCAGGTAGACCATCAAACATTAGGTTACTGGAGTAGTTCCTGGTTCTTGTCACTGACTAAGTGTCCTATGCCTGCAAGTTTAATGAAAGTCATGCTGGCGTTCAGATAGTTTCGAACTACTTCTCTTTGTCAACCGAACTGCAATTGTTGTTAAGGTATTCTAATATTAATTATGCATAAACTCAATAGTTGAATGATCTGCTGCTACTACTAACTACATTCTGTATTAAATTGAACAAAAGTGCATTAAATTGCTAACGGGTCATCCTACAGTCAAAAATTATGTTTATACATAAATAATTTTAAATTATATAACACTGGGAAGATCTGCTTCTACAAATGTACAGTTAATAGCGATATGTTTCGTACGGCAAAATTTTTCTATGTGAATAAGGCTTTCAGCAGTGACTCGAAATTGATTAAAAATTTGAAATTGTCACTGTCAAAGTCAAGAGAAGTGAACGTTGAAAATGCCGCACCACATGCTATCCAACGATGAAAAGGCAATCGCTGTTGCCAAACTAAGCCAGGGATGGTCATTGCAACGTACAGCGGATCATTTGAACTCAAAGAAATCCACCATCCAGAGTCTTAAAAAGAAGTGGGAAAATACGCAGTCTTTGACTCGTGCTGTGGGTGCAGGCCGGAAGCGGAAGACCACTCCGGAGGAAGACGCAGCCTTGGTAAACTACGTAAGGGACAATCCGTTCGTCATTGCCGCGAAGGCTAAAGAAGAGACCAACTTTCCCGCTTCCACCTACACCGTAGGAAGACGCATAAGAGAAGGAGGTATACGAAACTCCGTAGCTGCACAGAAATCTTTTTTAACGGAAGAAAATAAGCAAGGAAGGTTGGACTTTGCCAACGAATATATTAATAGAGATAATGAGTTTTGGAGCCGAGTTGTGTTTAGTGATGAGAAAATTTTTCAGTCTACAAATAATGCCAGGCTTAAAGTATATCGTCCCCGAGGCCAACGCTTTAACCAAAATTATTTGCACCATCACCAGCAAAGTGGACGTTTTTCAGTTCATGTTTGGGGTGGTTTTCTAGCGAAGATCCTGGGGTTCTCCACATTATAGATGGATGTCTGACTGGTCAAAAATACATCGACATGCTCAATATCATTATGCTTCCGTCTGTTAGAGAAAGATATCCCGACCATAACTTTATATTCCAGCAGGTCTTTTATACAATATAGGCAATAGGTAGATATGGTTACCATTATATGTATTATAGGATAATTCTCCCGTTCATACAGCAAGAATTGTTCAAAGATGGATGGAAGAAAACGACGTTGAACTTCTTCCCTGGCCATCAAGAAGTCCCGACTGCAACCCCATCGAGAACATCTGGGGGTATATTGTGAAGAAAATATACAAGCATGAATTCCGACCTCGAAATCGAGATGAATTGATCGAAGCAATTCGAAATGCTTGGGCAACTCTTTTACCACAGTACACGCTAAGTTTGGCCGAATCAATGAATCGAAGACTAGCAAGTGTGTTGGAGGAAAATGGGGGTTCAACGAAATATTAACGTTTTAAAATTAAAATACCTAATTATTTTTACTGTTAACATTCATTACCTACCCAATAAAATCCAAAAAAAAAAACGCTACTGAAATATGTCATGGTAATCAATTCAGATGCAATTCAGACATTTAGTACAACTCAAAATGCTAAAATTGGACAAATTCAACCTACTTTTTTTAGAGCCGTACGAAACATTTTGCAATTAACTGTACATACGAGTATGAAACAATATAACAAATAATTTAATAATATAATATAAAAGCATACACGTATGATCTTGTGGAAAAAGTGTACAAGAAAATACGTAAAGTTCGGCGTTTCACAATTTCAGAAGTGGCCCCAAATTTTCCTCTAATTTCACATACGGTACTGTATGAGATTGCCACAAAAAGGCTACAACACCACAAAGATGTTGACGCATGTTTACAAAAACCAGTGAATAGCGTCCGCACTGACCATCCTGCATCGCTTTGAAACTGATGGCGAGGAATACCTGAATTACAATGTGACTGGCAACGAGACTTGCACTTGCACGTACATAAATGTTGGAAGCAAACAACAATCAATGCAGTGAAAGCATGCGAGTTTCTCCAAAGCCAAAAATTTTATAGTTATTGTTTTTTTTTGTACAGGAAAGGTATATTGTTGGGTGAGTTCCTGGAACGTAGTATAACAGTTAGTACATAGATGTGTGGTGAGACTTTAAGAATGTCGAGAAGGACGATTCAAACAAAAGGCTAAGATTTCCGACCTCTGAAGTCGTGCTTTTGCACGCTGCGGCTTGGACTGTGTAACTTATTGAACAATTTAAATGGATTTTTTTAATAATGGTCTATATAGTCCCGACTTATCGCCTAATAACCATCACTTCGTCCTTCATTTTAAGAATTTTCTAAGTGCCCACTGGCATTTCACTAACCGCGACGACCTAAAAACGAATGCATAAAATTGGTTTTTGTCTCAGGCGGCAGCCTTTTATAACGAAGATATACAAAAACTTGTACCGCGACATGATAAGTATTTAAATTCTATTGGAAAAAGAAATTAGAAGTGTGTCTAAGATTTAAGTATAATTAATTTTTATCCACAATCACATTATAATTGGAGATTTATCCACACTTATGAAGCATATAAAGTACCACTAGTGGAATAATGAAAAATACAATCTTAAATCAATTACATTTTATTTATTT
The DNA here is from genome assembly GCA_014611495.1 of Limonius californicus. Classification (NCBI taxonomy): domain Eukaryota; kingdom Metazoa; phylum Arthropoda; class Insecta; order Coleoptera; family Elateridae; genus Limonius; species Limonius californicus. The sequence continues at coordinate 10,108 of JABXWE010102344.1, forward strand.
TTTATTAATATTAACATTAACATTTACATTAATAGAAATTTCCTTCTATATTTTATCATATTTCACTTCGTTTCCATTAATAACAAGCTTGTAGTTGTCATCGGTTTCAGAACGCATAGCGTCGAAGTTTTTGATAAATCTGTAGAAACAATGGATGTCTCCTCTTGTAAGGAACGACTAGTACCAGGAGTACCTTGGATTTTCCTTGCGATATCAAGCTTATTAGATACAGAATCCTCGATATAACTTTCTGCTATAGCGGAACTTCTCCACCCACCATGTCGTTTAATTGTTGTAAGGTCAGCACCTTTATTAGCCAGTAAAGTTGTTGAAGTGCGCCTCATGCAATGGCCGCTATAAACTTCTGCGTTTGCCAGATTCAAAAATGAAGCAACTCTTGAAGGAACTTTCGACAACGTGTTGATTCCAACAGGTTGTGAAGTATATTTTTGATTACAGTATCGTAAAAAGAATCTGTCGTTGGATAACTTCTTCGGACGTAAGGACATGTATTTTCTACACGTCTCCACAGTATTGATAGAGAATCCTTCTTCCATAATTGTGAATTTTCGTGAGACGGCGGTCTTGGTATCTGGTATAGAAACAAGCAGATATGCGCCCCTGTCTTCTACATCATTGATTTTCAAATTCGTCAATTCACAGAAACGACAGGCACCAGACAACCCCATTATTAGTGCAACCTAAAATATTTCAAAGTTTATTATCTACAATGTCTAAAAGGTTAAGAGATATTACCTTAATCATCAAATATTCTTCATCGCAAGCCCTTGTCAAAAATTCTTCCACGTGTACTCTTTCCAATACCGCAGCTTTCTTCGCTTTATACCCTCTCAACTCACTCTTCAGATAGGCAGTGAGCTTACTATATTTTCCAATGTCTATGTTTTTATGGACCTTCACAGCGGCCTTCAGCATCGAGTACTTCGACCAAATGGATGAAATTGCATACTTCTTCTTCAAATTAAAGAAATACGATAGCAGAACTTCCTCATTTATTGTCCTTAGCCCCCGTTTTTCTTTCCATTCATTAAATTCGGAAAATACTTTTTCATAATGTTGCCTGGACTTCACAGGCAATAATTGGAGAATTGCTTCTTTAGCTTCCTTTTTGATTTTCTCAAGAACAAAATCGCTTTCTTGCATTTTTCACCAACTTCACAAATGGAGTCGATAAACAATCGAAACTAAAGAACAACCATTCATCAACAACCGTTCATCACCTTAGCAACCATTCAACGCCTTCCAAAGTTTTTTTTAAATAATTTCAGTAATTTTTGACGTTAGTTAGAGCGAAATATCAAATCATTTTTTGATGAAATCTGAATCTAAATGACCGTGATTGTGGATAAAACGTTGTATACCATTCGTGTTTTAGTTGCGTTTTATCCACTCAAGAAAATTAAACTCTCGAACTTCGTTCTCGAGTTTAAACTTTCTTGCGTGGATAAAACGCTATCTAAAACACTTATACAATAAATAACTATTAAATGGTACCAGCTAATTATTTGTGCCTCAATAGATTCAAAAATGTATCTGAAATGTCACTCAGATGATTAAATATGTTTTCATGTCATATTTTGATAATATGCAAATAAAACAAATATATTTAAAGTAACTCTTAAAAGAACTAAAAATATTTGGAATGTGGTGCTGTTCAACTACAAAAACAAAACTAATGGTTTATTGAAATCAGGTATTTGCAAATTAAATTGTATCCAGTGTAATTTTGTGTATTCAGAGTGGTTGCCTTTTCATTCTGCAGTAAATATTTGTTTTAGACTGGAGCTAGTAATTTGTTTTATTCAACCATAATAAGGTGTGGGGAGTATAATCTACACTTTTTGCACAAACTTTTGTCTTTCTTTCTTGTTAAGTGTTCTTACTTCTTACCAATTTAAGTTGTCTATGTTTCTTTTAGTCTGCCTCTCTTGTTTATTGTCTTACTTACTTAATCCTGTTACTCCATAAGGAGCATAGGGCATCCTATGACGTTTCAACAAAATATCTTCGGAGTTCCAGACTTTCTTCAATCTGCCATGCGCATTTTGCGCTTTACCTATTCTATACTGCGTCTCAGGGTGACTAGACAGTACAGGGCCTTATAGCAAACAGCAACAAACAGTGATGCCATATGTCTCCACAAAAGTGTTCTGTAGAAAAAACACACCGATCACAGACAGACAAATCCGGCTATTGTAATATAGACAGCTTAACTATAATCCCTCATTACCTGGTACGTTTTGTCAGTGGCATTCAAACAAGTTTATGAACAAAACAATTACATACAGTAGGATCTCTGTTGTCACAAACATATATTTCTTTTAATTGGAACTTGTCATAGTTTTTTAATGAATACAATTAGGTTTTAACAAGCATAAAATTCGCCAAATTTAGTGGATTTGATAGCAGGTAAAAATAAATAATATATAACATAAAATACAAAAAATAAAACGAATATGTGTTTCACGGCAATTGAGTTTATACATTTAAAATAGAAATTGGAAAATATAGTAACTGATTATAATTTTTAACTGTAAATTTTAAAAATTGTAAAATTTGTGTGTCACTACTCGCTGTCACTATTGTTCACTTCACTATTAATGTCACTATCACTATCTGCATCATTTATATTTATAATAATTGGTTCTATATCTTCTAACAAATTATCGACTTCCCACATTGTCCGTTCTGTTGCTATTAAGTGATTTATGTAGTTATTCCATTTTTCTGGCGTAACTCACAAATATGCTTCACTGATTAAATTTCCGACTTCATTCTCCTTAAAATTCGTGTTATGTCCGGCTACGTACCTTAAAATGAAAAAAATCCGCTTAATTGTGCATTAAATTTACTTTTTAAAGATTAATAATAAATAATTAAAAAATATGCTGCATTACAATTCAATAAATGCCAAAATTAAACAGTGTTTACCACAATATTTAAATTAAATACCTTTTTTACTTCACTCCACACCAATTCTATAGGATTCAGTTCGCAATGGTAGAGCGGTCTCAAAATCTTCACATTGTGCCTTTTTGCAATTTCTTCTATTTTATACCCATCATAGTTTCGTTTGAAGGTATTGACTACTTCCAACAATTCTTTTTTTAAATGGTCCTCTTCAAAAAATAAATCTTTAGACCGAAGCCATGCCTGAATTTCGGTTTTATTTGACGTACTGTTTGGAATTTGCTCTAACTTTCTGCTGTGGTAAGACGCATTGTCCATAACAACAACAGTTTTTTCTGGTAGATTCGGAATCGACTAATATTCGAACCACTTTTCGAAGTTGGGTCCATCCATTTCATCATGGTAATCTTGGGTATTTTTCTTAGCCAAAAAAGTCAGCTCTGCTCCATCAATAAACCCGTTTTTTCATCCTGCATGTAACAGGACAAATCGTGGACCACGATTGTAGGAGCTTTCAAACCTGTGGTCAATCCACGAATAAATGCATCCCGATTTATTACGAATTTCGCGTCCTATGACCTATGTCCATATAACATTTTTATCTTAAAATTACTTCCCGAACAAGATGGCAAAGTTTTTTACACCTATTATAAATCACCCTGTATAAATAATGGTTTCTGAATTACAAATTATACTTTCTCAAACTGATTAATCTGATTAATCTGAATTACAAATGATGCTTTCTGAATTAAAATTTTACATGAGAACTTATTGGGAACTTCTAGTTTTCGTTTATTTCAGTCAACTTATACCATCGCCCGTTGCATAGAACTGGCAACGTTGGAGCGAAATTCCCATAGGGAAAGCATTGCCTATCCTCTCCAAGCTGTCTTATCACCCTCAGACATAGTATAGTAATGTCTTTCTAGCATCTTCCACTATCATCAACTACACTACTTAGGACAATAAATTCGTGTACAGTCTCAATAGGCTTTCCATTCAGTCTAATCTCTTCCATATTCTTCGTGTTAATTCTCATAATTTTTGTTTTTACGGTGTTTATTATGATTCCAATTTTTACCGATTCATCTTTACGTTGGTTGATTTTTTTGTTGCTCGTAATTGAGTCTTTCGGTTATTAGGCACATGTTATCGGTATCTTCTAATACATTTCCAAACCTCCATTCCTATTATCAAATACTTTCTTCATGGCCCAGTTAGCAGCAAGCAAAAATATTATCGGTGAAAGAATGCACCCTTGTCGCAGTCCACATTCGATCTTTATTGGTTTCGAACCCCCCCCCCCCTTGTGTTCAATAGTTGCACTGAAACTGTGATATAATAGCTTTATTATTCGGATAATCTTTTTCGGAATTCCATAGTCTTTGAGCACTTTCCATAACATTTATCGAAAGCTTTCTCAAAATCCATAAACCTGAAGTACCTACATTTCTTTCTGCCATTCCATGCCTTCTTCTATTATTATTCTTAGGGTACAGATTTGGTCTGTGCAGGAACGCCGTTTCCTAAATCCTATTGGTTAGGCCTCAAAATTTCATCCACCATGTTTTTATTCTTTTTAGTACTATCCTTGTTAAAATTTTACTAGTATCACTCAATAGTGTTATTACTCTCCAGTTTTTGCACTGGGTTTTATCTCCGCCTTTGGTATCGATGATATGCCAATCGTCTGGCAACACTTTATCTTGCCTAAGAAGTGATAGACAATCTCCGCATTTTCTTTAATTCCAGCTTTTATTAGATCTGCTGGGGTATTATCAATGCCTGCGGCTTTGCCGTTTTTTATTTAGCGAATTGCCTCTATTATCTCCTATCTTGTCAGTTTCTCTGTATTTATTTCCAGTTCTTCATACTCTTCCACCTCGTTTACTTCCTCTACCTGCATTGAGTATGATTTGTATATTACTTCAAAGTACTCCCTCTAGCTATCCAGTATCTCCATTTCCGTCTTTAGTTTCTTTCTAGTTTTGTCTCTTATTTGTATTGTCCGACCTTCTTTCCTTCCTGTTAGTTTATTTGTTAATTTATACAGTGGATATAAATCATTTTGTCTTACTGCCTTTTCTGCTGCTGCTTCATTTGCTGTTTCCTCATATTTATTGTCTTAGCTTCCCATATTTACTTAACTGGTCTACTGTTGTCTAAGCTTTGTAATCGTCCTCAGCATCCTAGTTGTTTTTTTATTACTGTTTCCAAAACTGCTTTGACTTCTAGTCCTTCTCTTACTTACTGGTTTCTTATTTGATCTGTTCTTGTTATTTCTTTCTTCCTTCTTAAATACTTCATCTCTACTGCTTGTACTCTATTCATACTATTTGACAGTATCCATGTTTTGCTTCCAAATAGTAGGGTGGGCTGGAAAATGGTTTTGTAAACTAAGATTTTTGTGTTCCTTAACACTGACTTTTTTTGACAATGGACTAGCAAATGCTGTATTAATTATGAATACTCCCAGGTATTTAAATCCCTTAACTTGTTTTATTACCGTGTCTTCTAATCTTATGTTAATTGCCTTGTCTTCTTTTTTTATTATTACCACTACCTTTGTTTTATTGATTTTAATTTTCAAGCTGGTTTGATTTAGAGTCACTTTCCATATATTCTAGCTGCATTGCAGATTTTTTCATTGTTAACCAATATAAGTACGTTATCGAATGCAGCCTCTGATAGACTTACTTTCTGTAGGTTCCTGTAACCAACCTCTAATTTCTTTAACTGCACTTCATTTTGTTTAATTATATCATCCATTCATATTAAGTATCAGGCTTAATATACCTCCTTGTCCTAGGAGGATCTTTTGTAATGAATTCTTCGGACTGGATGTTGTGAGTTCTGACATAGTTAGTGTTCTGTAAGTCCAGGCTTTTTATTATATCAACTAGCTTCTTAATGACTTCTCTTTGTTGTAGGCCTTTCATATTATGTTTCTTGGTACTACATTAAAACTCTGTTCCATATCTATGAACAGCAAGTACGCCTCTCTCCGCTGTTTCAGCATTTTGTTAATAATATGCCGTGTCCTCTTCTGCATCTACTTAAATAGGGTGCTATACTTGCTATAAGCTTAGATCATACACATTTACATGGATATGACAACATATTGTAAAGTATATTGTAAAGATATCACAGACAAACTATTTTTGTTCCTTCTCTTCCTAATACCAATAAATCATATCTACCATCTTTCTCTGTACCTTTATGCAATCTACGCATGCGCTCACGCATGTTGTACGACGGGAAATTTAAATATGTAGTAAATATAACTAATATAAACCAGTGCAATTATCGCAGTCTTTTAAATCTTGTGACAAAACCATTCTTGCCATTTTTCAAAATTAATTATTTGACACCTCTATAACTGTCTAATATTTATTAAATAAATAATAAAGTAAAAAATACAGTAATCTAATATAATGTTTATTTATTTCTAAGGTTTAAATACTCTTCTAAAGTATAGAAGGCATTTTCCGTTAAAAAAGTTTTGAACTGTCCATCAAACGTCTTTTCATTTATGATATTTTTAAGATTTCTAGGCAGTTTATTATACAGAGAGGTACAGCAGTATCTTGGAGAGTTTTTGTATAAGCTTAAATTATAGTAACCTATCTGAAGGTTATTACAGGATTTGGTGCTGTAAGTGTGATTATCATTTACAAGAGGGAAGTTCTTAGGGTTCTTTCTTACATATAGGACGCACTTTTGTATAAATATGGATGTTAACGTTAGTATACGATTATTCTGAAAAATTGGTCGGCAATGTTCTCTTGATGAAAGGTCGAACATCATTCGAATTATTCTTTTTTAAAGTATAAACACTCTACCTACGTCTACGGAAATGAAAACAAACAATTCCTTGATTGAGGAGCACTGCAAATAACGCATTTTCGCACCATTTTAGATTAAAATTAAAAATTTCAATAACACGAAACGTTTCCACATTTGCAGGTTATGCGGTGTTCTTGTGACTTTTCTCACTGACAGTTTAATTTGTGTAATTCTCGCCATACGTCAACAGCAACTGGGCGAGCGCCAATATTGAAAAGGGTACAAGTGAAACAACATTATTGGATGTCATGCAACGGCAAAAGAGACAGATAAGAAAAAGTTTGTTGGGATCCTTACAACAGTGACGTACCTAGTTTCTTATGGAGTAGTATTATCCATGTACATGTGTATGATCTAAGGATTATACATAGAGTAGCTCTACCAATCGAGTATATAATAATTGTAATTTCCATTGTACCAATTTGTATTTAAATTAATAAATTGTTTATATTTACTTAATTTACTCAATAAATAATCGTATCAAATACAATACGTACTTCAAAATAAATACGGTTATACATCTCAAACTTCCTGCATAATTACAAAGAGTGTCAGTTTGACAGTTTAAATTCTGTCAACAAGTTATCGATGCATAACCTGATTATTTTGAAACTGATAACACTACTCCATAAGAAACTAGGCACGTCACTGTTGTAAGGATCCCAACAAACTTTTTTTTATCTGTCTCTTTTGCCGTTGCATGACATCCAATAATGTTGTTTCACTTGTACCCTTTTCAATATTGGCGCTCGCCCAGTTGCTGCTGACGTATGGCGAGAATTACACAAATTAAACTGTTAGTGAGAAAAGTCACAACCTGCAAATCTGTAAACGTTTTGTGTTATTGAAATTTTTAATTTTAATCTAAAATGGTGCGAAAATGCGTTATTTGCAGTGCTCCTCAATCAAGGAATTGTTTGTTTTCCGTAGACGTAGGTAGAGTGTTTATACTTCAAAAAAGAATAATTCGAATGATGTTCGACCATTCACCAAGACAACATTGCCGACCAATTTTTCAGAATAATCGTATACTAACGTTAACATCCATATTTATACAAAAGTGCGTCCTGTATGTAAGAAAGAACCCTAAGAACTTCCCTCTTGTAAATGATAATCACACTTACAGCACCAGATCCTGTAATAACCTTCAGATAGGTTACTATAATTTAGGCTTATACAAAAAGTCTCCAAGATACTGCTGTACCTCTCTGTATAATAAACTGCCTAGAAACCTTAAAAATATCATAAATGAAAAGACGTTTGATGGACAGTTCAAAACTTTTTTAACGGAAAATGCCTTCTATACTTTAGAAAAGCATATAAACCTTAGAAATAATTAAACATGATATTAGATTACTGTATTTTTTACTTTATTATTTATTTAAAAATATTTGACAGTTATAGAGGTGTCAAATAATTAATATTGGAAAATGGCAAGAATGGTTTTGTCGCAAGATTTAAAAGACTGCGATAATTGCACTGGTTTATATTAGTTATATTTACCACATATTTAAGTTTCCCGCCGTACAACACGCGTGAGCGCATGCGTAGATTGCATAAGGGTACAGAGAAAGATGGGTAGATATGATTTATTTGTATTAGGAAGAGAAGGAACAAAAATAGTTTGTCTGTGATATCTTTACAACACACTTTACAATCTGTTGTCATATCCATGTAAATGTGTATGATCTAAGGGATTAGGTATTGGTGTGTTTCGACTAATAATCCGTTTATCGAAAAAATCATATTTAAGGTATCAGGTGTTGTGTGCGCAGTGACCCCGTCTTGCCGGAAAAAGCAAATCTGAGTTCATCGTCATGAAGCTGTTCGAAAAAGGGACGTAAATCTCTTCTTGCAGTCAAAGTACCTGCAAAAATCTTCGTTGATTTTTCAACATATAAACTCTTTTTTTGTCTTACTTTTACCTTCAAAAAAAGTATGGTCCAACTATTCAACGCCCTGAAACGACCGCGCACATAGCTCTATTTTTTGAGGATGAAGAGGTGTCTCTACCGTAAAATTAGGCTTCTTCGACTTCTATGAACGTATGTTTTGCGGATTGATGTATCCATCTAAATAAATCCAGGTCTCGCCTGTGAAAAACAGTTTTTTCTAATAAGTCGTCATTGAGGATATTTAGGAACCACTGACAATATTCGACATGCTGAGGATAATCAGCTTGGTGTAATTGGAGTACAGACTGAAAACGGTAGGGATACAAGTAGATATATTTCTTTAATATTTTATGGCAGTTGCTAACTAAAAACTGAACTTTTTGAGACAATTTTCTGTTCCTGTAGTAAAACCACAGGTTACGTTACCAAATCGTATTTAAAAGACAAAAGAGCATTAGCATACTTGTAAAAACACGTAAGATGCACCATTTAGCAGTACTTCCGCCTAAGTTAGTTGTACACAGACAACCGACAGGAAGAGATTACAAACAGTGAAATTAATTTTCTGTAAAGAAAAGATTCTCTCTTAGTTAAAATTATGAAAACATAAACTGTACTGTACTTACGCAGCCAACTAACGGAATACACAATTTAGTCTCGAAAAAGACTGTTTTTTTAAAACTGCATGATAAACATCCACAAAAAGCTAAACAATTAAAGTAAATAACCACAAACGCAAAAAGTGAGGTTAGATTGAAACAGCCGATATGTGGTACGTTTACAATGAATTTTTCGGCGGCTACATTATGTCAAATAAAAAAAAATCGCACGATGTAAATACAATCTAAAATGTTAATGATATAGATTGCATTTGGACATCGTGAATAAACAATTAAATGATCCAGATTACAAGTGCAGTGCGATCTATGGCAGTGTAGTTGTTATCATATTCTGTTAGTTTGCGTTAGATCCGCCGGCAACACTGCTTGATAAGCAGTTACATTTGGCCAGATACAAAGTGGTTGCGTATGCGTGCAGCACGTACCTAACTTTATTAATAAATTGTTTATATACTAAATGGTACCCCTTACTTAAAATTTTTACCGGCCGTCACTGGTTTACACCGTTATTTACTTGGTTATCTGAAGATATCGTTAAATGCAGTTCTTGCAGCGGTACTTGCATTAAATATTGTTAAGTTTGCTAAAACTTTTAGAGATTGAAATAATGGGATTTGTTACTTTACGGAGGTTATTGTGTCCTGTTGTTGTTCAGTAATATTAGTCTTTTGTTTAACTCTGTATAAGGTCCTTTAGTTCTCGAGATTACTGTTTAACTAGTTCTTTTAAGTATGTAATCAATTTCAACTTAAAAACGTTACTGTTATTACTTACTAAAGAATCGTTTAGACTCGAATCGATCCCATGATACTCTAAACTTTAGAGTATCAAGGGAATGTCAAGTTGTTTTATCTTTTAAAAGTCCCATCCAATAAGACCCACGCTTTTTATTATGAACCTCTTGGGGTATTATATTGCAAGTGTATTGTGATTATGACATACTCAAATTACACAAAATTCCTCATAGTGTTAACAATTTTAATTAAGTTAACCTTTGAATAGACAAATATTTTAAATTGCACTTTTTAAACTGGTAAACAAGTAGGTTCTTTTTGATAGGCTTGTTTAATAATAAATAATAAACTTCAAGAAAATTCCACTATTTATTTATTCCTCTGTGTAGCTACTTTTATTTAATTATTGTTGCTCAAAATCAAGTACATGTGGGCAGATTTACTGGGAAGAACACATTTAATTCTATCAAAGTCCCGATTACCAAAAATACTCCATACATTATTAAACATATTAATCCCAATTTCCAGTCAAGTCTGAAATAACAACAAATAGAATTGGATATTGATAAAGTATCTTTGAACTTACCTAAATCTATTGCAAAAGAAGCAGATATACAGAAACACAAGGGTTGATAACAAACAAGTTGCATTGTATGCTAAACCAGAAGAATTTATGTCAATCCAATGACTACCCTGTACCTTCGGATAAAAACAAGTTTTAATTAACCAGGGCAGACCCAAACATAACAGAATTTCAAAGGTGTTTGCACCCAAAGCACTACTCATACCCATAATACCTTGTCCTAAAAAAGAAAAGGTTTTTATTTTTTATATCTAAACTTAGTAAGTAAAAGTAGGTACCTTGTTTGGACACAATTATGCAAGTAACAATTTCGGGCATACTGCTACCAACTGCCAAGAAAGACAAACCCATGACTGAATCGGGTATGCTAATTGCGTCTCCTAAAACAATAAAATGACAATGGTCAAAGTTCATAAACTACTCAAAAATGAATAGGGATATCGTAATATGAAACATATTTGTTTGTATTTGGCCGCTAATGGTCGTCTATGTTTGATAAATAGCAAGCGGCAATGTTTGATGTTAAAAAAAAAACAATCGAATCCATTTGCAATTGTTTAACCGTATTAGTGTCAAGTCGAGTTTGTGTGTTTGATTGAATAATCTTTCCTGCCTTCTTAAGACCTTTTTCGTTCATTGCTTTTTTATTCGTATGTTACATTTGTGTTCCTAATAATAAACAACAATGCAGAGAAACCATTTAACAACAGAACAACGAAATTTAGCCTTGCTGTGCACCGAAGAGGAGATCGCCAGGTCGATATTGCTGATATCTTAGGAACCACGCAAAGCATAATTTCACCTGCCCTTTCGCTCCTTATAGAAACAGGTACGACTGCAAGAAGGCCTGGAAGTGGATATTTTCGCATCACAACACCTCGTGAGGATGGACTTCTGGTAATTAATTCAAGAATGCACCCCGTTTCAACTGTTCGACATCTACAACAAGTGCTCCAGAATGCCACAGGAAATCGAGTCTCCAACCAAACTGAGAAATCCATTGAGGTAGGACTTACCTCATACCGCCGCCTGGGATGTCCTGCAAGACCTGTTGCTGAACGAAGACACCGGGTGAAATCAGGAATGGTCAAGACGTAGACTTTGCAAACAGCGACACTGTGGGAGGGTATACCTCCTTGCCTTTGCTGGTGGTGGTCTTATGGAATTTCTTTAGGGTGGCGTACAAACCTCCATATCTTGAATGGTACACTCACGGGCCAACGTTATGCACAAGAGATCATTATGAACCATTTCTGAACCGTTGCGGAAATATTGTGTTTTTCTTGACGACAACGCAAGGACACATTGTACTCGGGTTGTTTAAATAAACCACCTTGCTCTTCCTCCGCTATGTCCAGATCTCAACCCCATCGAGCATGCATGGGACCTTATGCAGAGACAGCTGGATCGTCATAATCTAAGGCCTACTACTGTGCAACAGCTGAGAGTTGTATTGCCGGTACTGTGGCATCAAATTTTACAAGAACAGATTGATAATTGCATTGAGAGTATGCCAGCAAGGTGCAGAGCAGTTATTACTGCCAGAGAAGGTGCCACGCGGTATTAGAATATAAATTTAAGTTAAGTGTAAGGAGACAATAACGATTTTTCATTATAATATTGTTAAATTTCTTCTTTAAACGTACCTTTGTTGTGATTTTCATGTCCATGTAGATAGACGTTAGATTTTATTGTTTTGGTAGTTTTTTATTATAAATGCAATTGGTGTTGCCTTTAAGTGTCTTACACTGCAATATCCCTATTCATTTTTGAGTAGTTTATGTTGTTGTACTTACCGATTGCTGTAATCAGCCAAGCCAATAAGTAGGAAATTGAACCAATCCAACACATACACATAAGCATAGTGAAGGGATATAAAGCTCCTCGTTTTCTACAGTTAGGGACGGTACATTTTAAAGCAAACATAATTGGCCATGTCAGAACCCACCATAATTTTGTTAAAGTTGACTCATCAGTGGGAAATATCCAGATACTCGGTAATTCTAAAACTTAAAAAGTAGAAGAATTTTATGAAAAATTCTTATTGATTTAAACCACCATCAAGGCTGGGTTCTTCTGGTTTTTGTAACTGTTTTGTTTTTAAACTGGTTACATCTAAAATTCAGTTCTTTAGCATTTCTGTAGAATTAACTACAAAAGCATACCTTACTGTGATTTGTTACGTCAGTTGGTTGTTCATCCATCGGTACTGAATGATGCTCATCTGCTCCTAGTTGTAAATGTTGATTTGTTTGCTGTGGAAGATGCTTATTGGCTAATGGGACTAGAAGTTCGTTTGTCTGGCTGTCCTTTATTGCGTTTTTCAAATATAGCTTTTCTTTCTTTTCATATGCTTTTTCTGATTTATTATCATCTGCTGATGGATATTTTGATGATCCACAGAAGCTGTGCACATTTTTATGGATAATTTTATCAAAATACATTGCTGAAAAACATATTGGTGTAACATGAAAAAGTAAACATACATGTTTTTTTAATTTACCAGCAATGTAGACACAGTAAGCTAAAACAAATGCTAAGGCTTCATACCAGTATACTTTATCATCAGAAAGGGTGACAATGAGCATGATTACCGAGATAGCATACATGAAACCATCGCGCAGAATCGAATACCAGCCAAACTGAAATGTCTGAAAAATTCAACTTATTAATTTCAATTTCTTTGAGAAAATAAGCGCCAAATTTTATTACAGCTTTCTTACACTTCAGATAATAATTGCTGCATACTCTATATCTAAGCGATATATTTACACTAACAATCTAACATTCTATTGGATTACAGTATTCACATAATATACAGGGTGGTGAATTTCTCGATGTTCACCATTGGCATTTCGGAAACGGTAAGAGATACAAGGTTGGTCAAGGGAGAGAAAAGTGGCATCCTTTATGGCGATTGAGACTTAAAGTTGAACTTTGTGTAAATTTGTGTAAATAATTCATAAAATCGATTTAGCTGTGAAAAATAATTAAAATAATAATTACAGTGAGATATTGTATTGCTAATTGTCATTTAAACTCTTTAAACACTGCAAACATTTTATTGGTCTGTCTAACGATAACAAGATACCAAATTCAGAAACATCAGAGGATTATTTAAATTTTCAAAGTGCTTGCCGTTTATAAAACAATTGAAACTGACAGGTCACAAATGATTTGTTTTAATAAGAAAATAGACAGATTGCCTTCAAGTGGTGTACGTAGAAGTATGCAAATTTGTATCCAGACAGACAGCTACCCCACTGAAAATGATTGCAAGGATTTTAAGAAATTTGACTGCTTGTAGCAGGTTTAAAAGACCGCGAGGACCGTATAGAAAAGGAATTATTGCTAAAGAAGTGAATTAACGATCGATCCACAAAACTCCACCCGAAGAATTTCTCAAGAGCGTAGTATTTATGATGCATATATGAGGAAAATCACCAAAAAAACACCACAATTATAAATTCACACCTGTACAAACTCTTCATCCTGGTGAAGGTAATAAACAATTGGATTTTTTGATATTGGTTTTGTGATAAACTGCAGCAAGATCCAAATTTTTTCGTAGGACAGCTTCATTCAAATTTCCGTTCGCTTGTCCATAAATAAAATAGATATCCTTCATTTTTGCATTAATTTAATTATGCCTAATGGAAGATTTATAAAAATAATTGCAACTGTAGTTAAACTAATGTCACTTACTATTTTATCAAATAATCAAGACATGTTCCTATTAAGACATATATATATATAAAAACTTGTTCACAATTCATTATTTTAAATTTTAAGTGACCATAACTTTTTAAAGAATCATTTCCGGACAATGTTTTTCCGAGTTTTTATCATTAATTTCAAGAGTAGAATACTCCCTTGAAGTTTGGTCAAGTCATTCAGTTACAACCTGTGTGCAGGAAGTCCTATAAGTTGAGATAACACGCCTCGTAGCGTTGTTCAGCAGTGTATACTGAACACAAAACAACTAAAATATTTATTTCTCGCAGACTAGTTTCCTCACACGGTCCTCTTGATGTTTGAAATTCAAATGTTGCGTATCTTCAACAACAAAGCTATACTGATAGATATTATCAATGAAAGTAGTTCTTCATCACTAAACTTAAAATATTAACAATAAAAATTACTTCTTCACAAGTTCAAATTGTAGATTTCTGAACCTAAGATTTTGTTGAAATCCAATATTTAGATATGGCATCAAGGCAAGTCTAAGCAAGGCTGATAGTAATTTCTATTTAATTTGATACTGCTGTTTCGAGTCAGTTGTCCAACACATTTTTCTGTAAATTCAATTTCACTTGCGTTAATGGAATACACATTTGCTGAGTACACTGACATGATTGGGATACTTGCAGAGGTTGGTGGTAATTATAATGCAGCGGCAAGGCTGTATGTTAAACGCTATCCAAATAGAAGACATCCAAACCATACAGTTATTATACGAACTGATCAACGACTACGATAGGGAGAAAGTGTTGGTCTAAAAAGAGTTGGTGGTGATCGTCCATTTATGATAAGACAGCCCAATATTAAAGAAAATTTGTTAGATTTAATTGAACGGAAGCCTACGAGAAGCGTAAGGATATTTCTCGGATTGTAGACATGTCAAAGTCGACACTACACAGAATATTGCACGCTGACGGCCTATATCCTTTCCGAAAAATGAAAGTGACACTTATTACCACAGGATTATAATGCATGAGTTATCAACTGGGAATAAAATCCGAATTTTATTGGCAATATTTTCTGGGCAGATGGAAAGATGAGGCTACATTTACGCAGAATACTGATAATAATCATTTGTGGGCAGATATGCAACTCATGTTCGAAGTCATCAATATTAATACGATGTTAATGTTTGGGCAGGTATGGTAAATAATTATTTAATTGGTCCTTTTATTCTGCCAAGTCGTCTTAATGCTGACCATTTCCTACATTTTGTACATAAAGATATTTATACCATAAATGAAGTTAGTGTAAGAAAATTTGAATGCTAACTGTATACGAGCATTTGTCAATTGAAAACGAAATATTTTGAGATTTTTGCGCGATATTGGACAATCGAACACGCTGCTCGAACTGGGTGCGCACTCAGTGCAACTAGCGCAGGTCAATCGAAAACGCTATTACACAGGGGAGTACGAGTTTTGTATATTATTATTCTGTGCCTAATGTTTGGAAAAGAAATACAATAATTTGTTTACCATTTTTGCAAACAAGCCGCAACAAGCTGGCGCTGCTAAGATATTGAAAACATTAGATCCAACGACAGTTCCAACACCAATGTCGCCCTCGGTAATGAACGTTCCAACACAATTAATAAATAATTCTGGACTTGCACTTGTGATTGCCATGAAACTTGCACCTGCCACATCTTCCGATAATTGAAGGCCTAATTTGCAAATAGTGTTAGATTTTTGTTGGCGCTACTTAAACTTACTTACGTTTGACTAACGTCTGGATTCCTGGAACAAAATAATCGTCACACACGATGGACAATATTATAAAACAGTAGGCAGTTAATAAAACATGGATAGTAATCCATCCAGATTTTCTTTGTTCTCTCGTAAGGCCATCGCTGGGAAATTCATAGATTGCAGCAGGAGTGCAATTTTCTTGAAGGGTTTCATTGAGGAGATGGATGTTATTGTAGGAAACTGAAAGTTTAAGAATTTTTAGAAAAATTGAAAATTTAATAATAGCGACGAAAGTTAGTATGAATAAAATTATATAGTGGTTCTTTAATACAGTCAAGATTATACATGGTTCTCAATTAGATATCACTTCTCAGGCCAGTAGGAAGGATATTTTCAAAAATCATTCCATTAATCCCTACAAATTTATAAATATAAATGTCTATGAAACCACGATCAAAATTGGCTAAACGTCTGCATTACGAAGACCACACACAAATCAGGGTCCATTAGCTGGCTATTTCTGCAACTAGGAAATCCACTATCCCAAAACACCATAAAAACTAGTAGAGATTGAAATTGAACATAGTAAACCACGAACAGTGAACTAATTGTAAGATTGAGATGATTCGTCTGCCTGCCAGGCTGTGAACCGATCCTATCGTGCAATATTATATTTACCTCCTTCCAGCAGCATTTTGGTGAGAGTGGTTTTAACTACCGGTTTTAATTAGTTAAAACTTCCCTGGACAAAATCAATTTTGAACATCATGAGTGTACAATATATCGCGACCTACAATATAAGTTTCTTCAAATTAAGTTTTGTAGCAAGTTTAGAATTTTTTAAAGAAGTCCTAAGAGAAAAATAATTAAAATTGCAAATAAAGAGAGAGAGAGAGAGAGGTACGAGGGGAGAGAGAGAGAGAGAGAGAGAGAGAGAGAGAGAGAGAGAGAGCGCGAAAGGGAGTGAGATAGAGAGCGGTAGAGAGAGAGGGGATATGAGAGAAAGAGAGAGAGAGAGATAACGAGGAGGGGGAGATATAAAGAGATAGAGCGGGGAAAAGTAGAGAGAGAACGGGAGAGAGAGAGAGAGCTAGAATGTAATATTTTTATGCAAAGAAAAATTCATACAGAGCGGATCACCTAAGTTGTCTCGCTTTAAAAGTGATTGATGCAACCCAGCATACATGTATCACCATAATTGAAATTACTGAATTAGTTATAGTATAGAAATTGATCATAGTTGCTTTCTGTCAAGTTGATCTCTTACTGTTGTTGTTTTACTGAGCGAGAACTGGGACATGGTTTCCCAAGATGTTCGTCCACTTTAGATTTTTCCCCCGCCAGAAAAATGTCACCGACCACGACCGGATTCAAACCCGCGTCCGTTCGATCTAAGAACAAGTCCAAAAACGACTAGACGAGTAGTTGTATACAGCGCGTCCCGCTTTTGGCTAAATTATTTAATCGCGACCTCTTTCTTATAGTACTTAGCTTCATTCTGAATCAGTGGCTCAAATGATGCCATCTATTACCAAGTAGCGCAATTTATTTATTTGTTCTTCGTGTTTCCGGAAATTCCTATAATATTCTGGGAGGTGCTAGATGGCACGGAATATTATGGAAAATCCATTAACTTTATATAAGCTGCAGACCGCGATGAGATTAGTCATCATTTCAAAATTGTGTGCTGTACTGGTGACTGTTTGTTGAGTGTAATAAATCGATAACAAATACTTAACGTTAAGTACGAGCTATACTCGTTTCTTTTAAGATGGATAAATTTTTAAAACGGCCATTAGACCCTTCCGCGTCTAGCAGTGACAAGAATATAAAGAAAAATATATTGTACAGCGATTAATATCTCAAATATGGTTTTACCGCTATTTCCCAGACACATACTTTGCGTGAAGTGTTATCAGAAGAAAATATAAAGCCATCAAAGCTATTTCGACATTTAAATACCAATCATCCAGACAAAAAAGTAAAGCCTGTGAAATTCTTTGAAAGACAGCTAAACTCCCCCTACAAAGAGCAAAACACTTTTACTTCAGCAACCACTCCTAGTGAAAAAACCCTACTATCAAGATATCGAGTTGCATATCGCATTGCAAAAACGAGTAAGCCACATACAATTGCTGAAGATTTGATTTTACCAGCAGCTATTGAAATGGCGCAAATAATGGTTGGTGAAAAAGAGGACGACAAGCTGAAAGCAATACCTCTCTCTAATAATACTATCCAAAGACGAATAAATGACATGGCAGAAGATATTTGAACACAAGTTGTTGAATATATTAACTGTACATACTTCTCAATACAGATGGACGAATCCACGAATATTTCTAAATATACTCAATTTATAGCATTTGTAAAATACAATGCTGGACGTGGTATTACAGAAGATAATTTATTTTCTGGAGAATGTTTATTCGACACTTTCATGTAAAGTACTACGAAGCACGAAATTGACTGGGCAACATGCGTTAGTGTATGCACCGATGGGGCCAAGGCTATGACAGGGGATGCTACATGGTTACACTGTTTTTTATATCGGGACGCCTTGCATCAAAATCTTCACTTTCTAAAATTGATTGTGTTTTGGAAATTGTCATTAAAGTGGTAAATTCCATGAAGGGAAAAGCAAAAATTTGTGAAGACGTTGGTTCTTTATACATAAATCTTCTTTATCACACGGAAGTTAGATGGCTTTCGTGTGGTAACGTCTTGAAAAGAGTTTTCCAGTTAAAAGCTAAACTTTTGATGTACCTGCAAGATGAGAAACCGGAATATGAGAACATATTTTCCATATTTTACCAGCAGCTGCTGAAATGGTACAAATAATGGTGGTGAAAAAGAGGCCCATAA
The DNA here is from genome assembly GCA_014611495.1 of Limonius californicus. Classification (NCBI taxonomy): domain Eukaryota; kingdom Metazoa; phylum Arthropoda; class Insecta; order Coleoptera; family Elateridae; genus Limonius; species Limonius californicus. Next base: position 29,014 of record JABXWE010102344.1, read on the forward strand.
GCTGAAAACAATACCCCTGCGGAACTTTTGATGTACCAAGATGAGAATATATTTTGCAATTTTCTTTGACTTCTTAGGCTGGCTTTCTTTGCTGATATTTTTGAGCATTTAAACACTCTGAATAGCAGTTTACCAGACCGTGATATTATCATAACAGCCAAGGACATAATTAACGAATGTATAAAGAAACTTCTGGTCGACTGCAATTGGAAAAAAGTAGTTTGGTTTATTCCAGTGCGTTCAAGAACTCATGGAAGACATAGTTAATGATGGCAATATGATAAAGTACGAGCACCCGTTTGCACATATGCAAGTTAGTTTGCACAGTTTAAAACAATATCTCATTGACTATTTCCCGAAAGAAATTCAAAACAGTTATGACAATCACAGATGGATAGTGAATCCGTTTTTAGACAATTTCGTTGAACAAGCTGAAATTTTGACAAACGTGAAAGAAAAAGTTATTGAAATATCAAGTGGTGGAATGTTGAAACTGGATTTCTTTTCCTAGAGCGTAGATCAATTTTGGACCAAGAGAATACAAGAATACCCCGAGCTTACGGACAAAGCTATAAAGTGTTTGGTGCCATTTGCTACAAGATATTTGTGCGAGTTAAGTTTCTCGTCTATGACTGCTATCAAAACAAAAGTAAGAAAGAAACCGCCTCGCACTTGAAAATGATATTATTGTGTGTGTCCATCGAATACAGAGCCCAGATGTGAAAAGCTGGGACCTCGATGGGACAGTGAAATGCGGCTAGATCGGTCGCGGGCTTAAACCCCGGCTGAGGCGACGACCGTATTTCACTTAGGAAAAAATCTGTTGGATTTTTTGATTATCCCACTGTATTCGGCGGTAAAAATACTATACGTTTTGGTCATTTTTAGAATTCATATATATGCAAATACTATAACTGCTACAAAATCGAGGCAGATTCATACTTTGCTGGCTACTCGACTAAAATGATAAATGCTCATTATAGGTCAAAATGGCCAAACTGGCGGAAAACTGCTTAAAGATCATATTAGGAACATCTTCCAAATTGATAAATCTGACTGCTTCAACTTGCGGACTACCCATATAAAAAATTCTGTAACATTTTAAAAGTAAAGTCACTAAAAAGGCTTGAATCAGACTATATACAGGGTGATTTACGAAAGAATACAAGCCTACAATTCTAAAAGTAGGCAACTCAAGATATAATTATATCACTATTAGGTACTGCGATAGCTAACTTTTATTGACGGTATAATAATCAGAGATATCTGTTTTGCATATCTGATATTTTGTTCTACTCCACTCTTCAATAAAGTTAGTGTGTGCTAAAACAACAAAGTCTGGTTGATATGCTTGTCTAGTTTATTGCTTAAGTAAAGCTTATTCAACTCAAACAAACTATGAAATGATATGATATCTGAAATATTTGATAGGCTGGGATGTGGAGGGAAGTTATATCTATGGTTTTGTACAGTAAGCTTGGTATACAATTGCATATCTTTCGATAAATTAGTAGATATGCAGATTCACATACTGACTTTGTAGACATTTGTTTCTATATGGCCAATCTGTACTCCAATTTATTCTGTAAGTTGTGTTCCGTTGTATCTGATATTAGAATTTAATTAGGTGGCGCAATAACTAAATTATCGAAACTTCCGTGTAGTCTTATTTGAAAATTTTTTTTCCTGGTGGGAACATTTTTATGGATTTCATTACCATGCAGATAAAACTGCATGCCCTTACGAAGTTCATTTTCAAAAATTGGGAGTTAAGGTATGGTTTTGAGAAGTGATATCTAAAACACCCACCGAGATAACCGTGTGCGACGTATCTATCAAATCATAATTTACCTTGGATTTCATTTGTAACCAAGTTCTCGGCTAGTGCAGCAGGAAAAACAAATGTTAAACCACTAACAATAATAATAAGTTTAAAAACCAGAGCTATTTGGTGCACGAAATTGCATTTTATTGGCGCACTAAATCTCCCACCAAACTCACTCATTTTCACTCAATTTATGTTTTATTTTAATAAAACTGATAACACTATACCTACACTACAACCCACATCAAAATTAAACAGAAGCTCACTTTTAACAGATTTACGACTATGTACTTAATGTGATAATGTGTAGCTAATTTATTTTTAATTGTATAGTTAAACCTGCTTCCTGGCACATGATATTTAAGTATCTTTAAAATTAGATTAAAGTTTACGAAATTTATTAATTTACATTAGTTTAAATTTTAAAATGAAACTAAATTTGGAGAGGAAATTTACAAACAGAACCTGAACGGTTCAAAACAAACATTTTCTACTTGTGATGTCAAAACTTGGCTATTATGTTTGTTAACGGAGCCAAATTGCTCTCTTGTGCATGTGGGACACTTACAGTTTAGTGTCGATAATTTAAGGAACTAAGTTGAGAATGAAGGACTTTGCTAATTAAATTCAAGCATCTTAACAAATAATTTTTTTATGGAAATATACAACAAATGACTAAATTTATTAATATCAAATAGAAACCATAAATAGAAGCGTCAAATATAATACAAGGCGATTGCTTTATCTTATAACAGGTAGGTAGGCTACACTCATTACAGCTGTTTGTATTCCATAGGTATATTAGATTAGTAAACTTTACATTGTTTCAATAAATAAAAATCACAGTAGACACGTTGGATGTACTAAGAAACTACAATGAAACTATTTACTAACAAATAAGATGTAGTTGTGCAATAGGTACATTTGCAATATTTATTTCTTATAATTTAAACAAAACCAACACAGAGAAAGCCAAGTTAAAATAAAAATATGTTGACATAACAAGAAAGTCAACAAGAAAAATAAATTAAATAAAAGCAGAAAGAGAAACACTAATTAATGATTTAATAAATGTTCAAACTGCCGTCCAGCTTGCTGTTCACATAAGTCAATTCGAAGTAGAATAGAATTTCGAACACGAGTTCAATTGTCTGGGGTGACTACATGATTCAATTATTCTTGCACGTAAATCTTCCTACGTTTCTACGGGAGTTTCCTAGATGTCGTTTTTTATTTTACCCCACAAAAAGAAATCTAACGCAGTCAAGTCCGGATTACGTGGATGCCAAGGATGAATTGCACCTCTTGCAATTAATCTGTTATGGAAATTTTCATCTTAGTAGTTTCTGACAATTCTCTGGAAGTGGGCAGGTGCTCCGTCATTTTGAAACTACATAGCCCGCCTAACATAAAGAGGAATGTCTTCTAAGATTTGAGGCAAATCATTTTCTAACAAATGTAAATACATTTCTCCATTTAAGCTGCTCCCAAAGAAGTGGGGGACCAACAATAAAGTTGTCAACGATACCACACCATATATTTAAACTCAAGTTGCCCTTAGTCTGCGTGCACGTCAACAGTTATTTGGTGCGTCATCAGTTACTTGGTGACGTCACACTTTACTATGTTTATACAGCGAAAAATGAAAGTATGCAACAAACACATTGAGTGTTTGTTTGGTTGCATACTCCTTTTTAGAATCAAAATGTTGATATATAATTTAATAAATTCTTTTTATTTATTTGCAAAAATTAATAAGAATAAACAGATAAATTTAATTTAATGCAGATTATTTTTATTTACATTTGCCCACTACAGGTCCTTTTTATCATTGCAATATTTTTTTTTGTAAAATAAACTGAATTACTCTTTTATTATTTTTTTTCGTTTATTTTTCTCCTCCATCATGCATATCAAAAATTTAAAACTAAAATATAACATGTAAATTTATTATAGCGATGTAAGTTTCTTAATTTTTATTCATCTTCAAAATCGCTGCCGTTTTCGTCCTCAGCTTCCTCTAAATTTATTATTACTGGAGTATGTCTTCTCGATCAAACCCAACTTCCCTTCGTCACCACTCCATAATAATATTATTGGTATGGTTGCCACATTTGCGGAGTTACTATATTTAACGCCTTTTTCCACATTTGTAGACATTTTTCAATGCCACAACCTTTTCTTCCTACGTGTTTATTATAATACTGCTTGGAAATCGCCCAAATGTTGTCAATTGGATTGGATATACAATGGTATGGAGAAAGCCGTAACACTATGTGTCCATGTTCTATTGTCATTTGGTCAGCAGCATACATTTTTTCAGGTTTATTTCTAAAAACGAATTTAAGTATTATAGAACATTGATTAACACAATAAAATACTGAGTAGCTTTATATTAAAAACAAAGAACTTTCAATACATTATTAAAAAAAATTAGGAGGAGTTTCATTCTAAATTAAGACACACTGTATAAAATGTATAGGGGTTCATCTGATAATACGGCTTGTGAAATACCATACTCACTGTTATCGAACTTATGTTTAAAGCAGCAACGACTCTCTGAAAATAACAATTAAACCATAATTCCATGATCATTCATCTTTCAATAATTATGACCTCAAAAATATAAATACGCATACTTCTCTCACAGCCTTTAGAGGAAGCAACGGATCACCATTGTCTCTTTCTCGTGCAAAATTGTTTATTAGCGATGCAATAAGCTCTTTCCATTTACTCGGAAGAGCGGTCATTTTTCGAGGTTATACGAGCCCTGTCTCAGTGAAATTGGCCCAATTAACAAAAAACATATTTCTTTTAGGAAATTTGAATAATTTATTAAAATAAACCATTTTTTTAAATCATATTGAAAACATTTATTCATTTTTTACACAAGCAAACTATACAGAGTGCCCATTTTAAAACTCCGAGCCTACATTTTTTTAAATAGGCAACACACGATACATGTCAATGCCGACTATAATTTTAAAACAAAATATTTCTATAATTAAGATCAGGGCAATCATGTTTACATTAACTTGACAGTTTACTAATCAAATTCGTTAAGCCACATTACTTGAACGTGCAAAAAAAGATTATCGAACATTAATCTTTGGTGCAAAATGTATTCCAACGCTGAAAAAGTGGACATGCTTCTAATTCTGGGTGAATGTCGAAAAAATGCGAGTGCTGCCAGTACTTTGTATGCGCAACGCTTCCCAGGTAGACGAATTCCAACAGACAAAACATTTAGACTGCTTCTTCTGAATTTACAAGAGTATGGGCAATTTTCAAAACCAAAAGCAAGGGCACGGCAAGTTACGGTTGAACATAACGAAGTAGCTGTAATTGAAATGGTTACGAATAATCCCCATACAAGTCAAAGAGCGATTGCAAATGCCTTAAACATTAGCAAAGGTTCTGTTTTCAATATTCTTAAGGCGAACAAATTTCACCCCTACCATGTTTATACCATACATAATCTTGAAGATAGGGATTATGAGCATCGTGTTCAAGTATTGCCAATTTCTCAGACGGAAATTAAACGTCAATGCGGAATTTTTAAGTATGGTATTATTCTGTGATGAAGCCAGGTTTTCAAACAACGGCATGGTTAATCGACATAACTGCCACTATTACGCCCAAGACAATCCCCGCTGGATCAGGATAACTCATTTTCAGAGAATTTTTTCTCTTAACGTGTGGTGCGGTATTATTGGCGATTTTGTAATAGGTCCACATTTCTTTAATGGAAATTTAGATGGTGAAATGTATTTAAATTTCTTAATTAATGAACTACCGGCGCTCCTCCAAACAGTTCCTCAAAACGTACAGAATAGCATGTGGTTTTGAAATGATGGTGCAGCTCCGCATTTTCGTAGGGACGTGAGAAATTATCTTAACCAACGTTTTGAGGGACGCGTAATTGGACGAGGTGCATTGCATCCTTGGCCTGCCCGTAGTCCCGATTTGACTCCGCTAGACTTCTTTTTGTGGGGCAAAGTAAAAAATGATGTCTATGAAGTGCCCATTCGAAATGAAGAACATCTACGCGAAAGGATAATTCAATGTTGTCGCTCTATCACACCGGAAATGTTAGCTCGTGTTAGAGGTTCGATGCGTAGAAGAATTATACTCTGCGAAAACGGAGGGGGAAGGCAAATTGAACACTTGCTTCGTTAGTTTTTGTACTATGTTCCTATTAAATTATTATTGTAGTTATTGTTGTCAAATATTAAATTTGAGTTATTAACGTAACCTTAAATTTGTACTTAATCATTACATGTACTGTAAAACAGCTCTGATCTCAATAAAAAAAAAATGGTAGAAATGCATAGTGATCTGGGGTTGCATTGTGTGTTGCCTATTTAAATAGTATATTAAAGTATAAGTGGATATTAAGGTCTTTAAAACACGCGCGATTTTTCGAGCACGACGGCGCAGCCGGAGTGCTCGAAATAGAGCAAGTGTTTTAAAGACCAGTTATCCACGAATACTTTACGCTATTTTTTTTATTGGTACACTTTCAAATCATAAATACTGGTATTATTACTACAAAAAATGGAAATAAGAACTAAGAATGTAAAATGGTTGAATTCGTGATGTGACATCAGATACCTTTCGTTGTCATGGAAATGAGAAAAACAAAAAATAATTTGCAATCTGTCACATAGGATTAATTATTGTCACTACAGTTGTCACTGGTTGTATATTGCTTTAAAATTAGTTCTAACATTGATTACTTAATAATAGAAAAGCAGAATCGCGGTTACTACCGCAAAAATCGGAAGACGCTTATAAAAAAGAATACGACAAGTTCATCAAATGGATGGAAGAGCAAAAGGTAACAGATACAGATGAACGAGTTGTGCTTGCATACCTTCAGAAAATGTCTTAGCAATTTCTCGGGTTGTTGATGTTGCCATGGTAACTTTAAAACACGCGCGTTTTTAAAACTTGGATTTAAACACTCTGAAGGCGGATTCAGGCTCGTACGCAGAACGTCGATGTCGCAGAAGTACGTGAAAAGCGGTTGTTGCATATTTACGTTATTGTGCGCAGTAGTGACTTTATTAAAACATCGGTTTTTGCTCCTGCGTAGTTTAACGCGTATTTAACCCTTTGTTGCCTGACTGTTGAAATAGACGAAAAAATTATTTCTTTTTGTGGTTTTAGCTTCATTTGGACTTAAATAAGTATCCCAATTTTTTTTTAATTTTTCAGTATTTTATTTTCCAAAAATTTTATGTGGTACTTTGAGGTACCGTCAGGTTCTGAAACCAATGCAACAGTTAGGAAGTACATTCATTTAGATGCAAGAGCAAAGAAAATTTATTTATAATTATAGTACAAGAAACAAATATGAAGTATATGCTATATACTAAAAGAAATTCAATTTACATCCACAGCATGAAATTCCGCAAAGCAGTTCTTTTTTTCATTGCAACAAAGGTGAATATTACACACGGTGCACATAGAATATGGCGTGGATTGTATTTTTTTTTTTGCTACACACTTCACATCTTAGGATATAACCCTTCTGATCAGACAAACACCATATCTTGTACCCTCTCTTTATTGGTTTATGTTAATTAGTTGAAACTCGTCGATGACCAGCTCTGCCATTTTTGCGAAGATATGTTTGTCCTATACAAAACGCACACACAACTACGTCGAAAGTTGAACTTCTACGTACTTCTGCGTCTGAGTGCCGCTGCGCATTTCCAAGTAAATTTACAGCAAGCCGCGTCACGACGACGCGCGCACGAGCAAAAACAGTTGCATTTCAATGTACTTCTCCAAACTTTCTACAGCAACGACTTTCTGCGACATCGACGTTCTGCGTACGAGCCTGAATCCGCCTTTAGGCGTACTTTAAATAAGCAAAATGGGGTATCAATAAAAAAAAAAATATAGGCTCGGAGTTTTAAAATGGGCACTCTGTACATATTATAGGTACTAATGAAAAACAAATGTTAAAAAACTCTTATTATTGTCGGTAACTGAAAAATGAACGAAAATTAAGTAAAACTACCACTGCGTTACATCGCCTTTTCGACTTACTACCGCTTCGATACGTTTGGACATAGTATTAATTAATCTTTGACAATCATTTGGTGTAAAATTATTCCATATTTCTTGGAGACGGGCACGCAACTCGAGAATAGTTCTTATGCGTTCTGATCGGAGCTTTCTTTTCATAATGTGCCACAAAGTTTCGATTGGAGAAAGATCGGGACTGCTAGATGGCCATTTTAACAAACAAATATTGTTTTCTAACATCCAATCTTTAACTTTTTTAGCCGTATGATAAGCGGCACCATCTTGTTGAAAGATACATTCAATATCGTTTGAACGCATTTCTTCAATTTGCGGTTTCAAATTGTTTTGAAGAACGTTTATGTATTTATTAGCGTTCATAATTCCATCTACAAAGTGTAACGTGCCGACCCTTCTAGCTGACATAGATCCCCAAATCATAACGGAGGCCGGAAACTTAACTTTCTTTTTGAGATAGTCTGTGTGATAAACCTCTTCTTTCGTTCTTAGGACTCGGCTTCGAGTATCACCAACGCAAATTTCAAACCTAGATTCGTCACTCCATATTATCGAGTTCCATTGATCTTGAGACCAAGCTCTGTGTTCCTTTGCCCACAGAAGTCTGTTTTTCTTCTGCCTTTTTGTTAGTAAAGGCTTCTCCTTTGCCTATGAATCTTAAAGTTAAAAATTGATGTAAATCGGAAGCAATTTGAACTTACTTTGTAAGTTTTAAACCCTAGTTTTCGGGCAGCCCTGTGACACGTTGCTCTGGAAAAACCTTTATCTGTTGCCTGATTCCATAAATCTGTCAATTCTCCATAAGTATCCCGACGATTCTGCACAATAATCCGTCTCAGAGCCCGTAAACTTGTATTAGAATACTTTGGTCGACTCCCACCTCTTTGTTTTTGGGTCCCTAATCCACTAGTTTTGTAGAGTTTAATAATATTTCGCACTGTATATCGTGATAAATTAACCGTGTCTCCAATTTGAGCAGCAGATTTTCCTTTAGAATGCAAGTGAATTATCACTTTCCTTATGTCGTCAGAAACGGCTTTACCACGGGACATTTTTAATTGCCACAACAACAAATGTGTTCTACAATATTACTATCGGCTTGTTTACAATTATTGAAACGTCAAATATTATTGTTTGTTTGTGTTTCGTTTGTTATCGGCCTACGTGAGTTGGAAAAGAGCAACCATTCCCAAAATTGACTAACAATATTAAAGAAATTTTAGCAGTTAATTCAGAAAATATTCTTAAAGAAAAACATTTCAATTATGCAAAATTTCAAATAGCCAATTTGTTAAAAGACATGTCAACAACACACAAACATTCAAATTATAATACAAGCAAACATAATAATTTACTACTTGCATCAATTAAAGACAAAATCACAACAAACAATCTTATTTCTGTTAGAGCAGATAAAGGTAATACTTTAGTTATTTTACATAAAGATGATTATATACAAAAAGTTAATAATTTTATAACTACCTCAAATTTAGAAACCTTAAATAGAGATCCTACGAAAAAATATAACAGCTATCTAAAACAAACATTAAATAACTGTATTGTTACCTTAACTGATTACGAGAAAAGAAAAATAATACACCCAAACCCACAACCACCAAAACTATACGGTTTAATAAAAATACATAAACCCCAAATGCCTATTAGACCGGCAGTCTCATACATAAACGCACCCAACCACATGTTAGCAAAAACATTAAATAACATAGTTACTAGTTTAGAATACACACCAAAATATTCTGTTAAAAATTCTTCCGAATTAATCAGTAGGTTGTCCAGTTTAGGTTTACCACCACACTGCAAACTAGTTAGTTTCGATGTCACCAATATGTTTTCACAAATACCTCCTCAAGAGTGTATTCCTTTGTTAGATAATATTTTTATCAACAAAAATGTTGAATTAACAAAACGAAATGAGTTGATTCAATTATTCGAACTTTGTATTAATCAAAATTATTTTATTTTTAATGATAAAATTTATCTTCAAAAAAACGGTTTACCAATGGGAAGTCCAATTTCTCCACTTTTAGCTAATATATTTATGGAAAATTTAGAAGATCGAATTTTTGAATCAAATCATTCTTCGAAAATTATATTTTGGTTCCGTTACGTTGACGATATTTTAGCATGTTTTAATAGTTCATTTGAGTTTATTGGTGACTTCTTAACGTTTATCAATACTCTACACTCAAACATAAACTTTACATTAGAAACAGAACAAAACAGATGTATTAATTATTTAGACTTAAACATAAAAATTAATTCCGAAAACAAACTCGAATACTCTATTTATAGAAAACCTACACAGACAGATATCACAATACCACAGGACTCATGTCACCATAAAACACATAAATTGGCAGCCTATAGGTCACTGATACATAGAGCTTTAACAGTTCCCCTAAGTAACACTGGTTACACCAAAGAGATTTCGATTATTAAACAAATTGCATACAGTAATGGGTACCACACAAAACTGATAGACACACTAATCAAAAAGAAAGATTATAAATTAGCAATTCAAAAAATATATTCTAAAGACCACTCTGAAAATGGTAAATATATTTCAATTCCTTATTTCGGTGATATATCGGAGAAAATTGCTAAAATTATAATCAAATCAAGTACATTTAAAGTAAGTTATAAAACAACAAAAAACACTTTCAACACCTTATTCAACGCAAAAGACAGAACTAACGATTTTTTAAAATCAGGTATATACAAATTAAACTGTTCACATTGTAATTATGTATACATAGTCAAACAATTAGAAATTTTGACACCAGATACAAAGAACACATACGCTCATACAAATATAAACACCCAGAAAAATCTAACTATGCTAAACACTTATTAGAACACAATCATGCATTGACATCACATAATATAATAACATTTTTACACTTCTGTGATGATAAACGTAAATTGGATATACTCGAGGCCTTTCAAATTCACAAACACACTTTAACAAACACACCTTTAATGAATGAGCAAATTGAGCTCATAAAATCCCCGCTATTGGAAGTTTTGGAATAGAAGACCTGAGCCAAGCCCAAAACCAAGATCCAGTGTGCTGTTACCCAAGCAACTACAAATGTTTACTTCATTAAATGCTTTTGATAATGACATATTGTATGTCGAAATACGTATAAAGCAAAAATAAAAATAAATACCTGTTGAAATTGCCTTTTATTATTATTAATATATAAACTTATTTAATATCTCTTCCCGTACTTTCTGGAAAGTTTCAACTATGATAATTGCCCAAGCCTCTGTTATTTTACGTCGTAAATCCAAAAGGAAATCGGGTTCTGTTTGAAAAACTTTAGATTTAAGATACTCCCACAAAAAAGTCCAACTAAATCAGGTCAGGGGATCGCGGAAGCTATTCTGTTGGACCGCGACGACCAATCCATTGTCGAGGATACATTGCATCGAGACAATTGCAAACTTGTCTGCTAAAAAGCGGAGGTGCGCCATCTTGCTGGAATATGGTAGCCGTGTCAAATTCCTTTGGATTATTGTCAGCAATCTCAACTATTAACGGATGGATGAGGTTTTCTAGAATGTTCAAGTACAATTCCCCAGTAAGGTTTCCGTCGATAAATAAGGGACCTACGATGTGGTCGCCAAGTATTCGTATCCACATATTCAATTTTTGCTGAAATTGGGTGTGACCTTCCCGAAAAACATGGGGATTTTCATCGCACCAATATCTTACATTTTGTCTGTTAACAAACCCATTTAAAAAGATGTGCATTCGTCACTAAAACAGATATTGCGAAGATAGGATGGGTTTCTTGCAATGGTTTGGGTCATGACCTCACAAAATTCAATGCATCTATCCGGATCATCTTCAATCAACTGGTGTAAGATCTTTATTTGTATGGATGGAACTTACGCCGTTTTAAAAACTTTTTGACAGTGGTCGCCGATACATTGCATATTGCAGCTACATGTGAAGTTGATTGCCGAAAATGTACTACCATTTCACCGACTATCTGAATTTGTTTGACGTCTGAAATTGCGGGTCGTCCAGGGATTTTGCTGTTTTGCACACTTCCAGTGTTAATACATTTTTGTACATACGTCCTCGAAATAGGACGGTCGGGAAAACGTTCATTAAATATTCTTTCGGCTTCGTGAAAGTTTGGATTGGCTTCAGCAAAAATAAAAACCACTTCGGTTTTTTCCAGCAAAGTTCAAACATTCGCCATAATTATTATTAGTATCACCGGTTTTAACACTCAATATTCAAACGTGAGCAAACACAATAACTGAATTAAAGTGACAAAACAGAAAGACTTAATTATTTCAATTGTTTTACTTCTGTTGTTTCGCCTCCTACATTTTTTTAGCGTTTTGCTTAATATCAGAAACAGATAATTTGGCGCCTAGCCGCCATTTTGAAAGTTATAGAATTGAAATATGTGCTAAAAAGTAGTATTTAGCCTCCCATTAAAGCACACAACATTTTGTGAAGGAATATCAAGTCGTTCAAAAGTTAATAGGGGGTGGAGGGCAATTTATGACCGCATTGTATGACGTTTCAGTAGTGTAATTATCTACAAAGTCTCCCTCTCCTCTCTCCGCTTCTTTTTCTTGCCTTCCCTTGCTCTCCCTCTGTCTCTTTCAGTCTCCCCCTCTCCCTTTCCTCGTTTGCTCTCCCTTTCTCTAATCTCCGTAGCTTACGGTTTTTCTCTCTCCTCTTCTCACTCTTCCCTCCTCTACCCCTTTCTTCTCACTCCCTCTTCTCTCTCACCCTCTCTTCTCTTCCTTTCTTTGCCTCCCCCGTTTCTTTCTCCCCTTGTCACTCTCCCCGTCTCTTACTCCCCTTCTCTCTCTCTCTCTCTCGCCCCTTTTCTCTCTCTCTCCCCCATTTTCTCTCTCTCTCTCTCTCTCCCCTTTTCTATCTCTCTCTCCTCTCCTCTCTCTCCTATCCCTTCTCCTCTATCCTCCCCGCATTTTATCTCCTCTCTTTCTCTCTATTTTCTCCTCTCCTGTTTCTCTCTCTCACACACACAGACACATACACAAGCTAGCGATAATCTATTTGGAAATTTTGAGATTGTCAAAATAAAACATTTGCAAGGCCATTAAAGAAGTCATGAATTTGAAATAAAAATGCTGAAGTATATTTTCTTGGAATCCCCATAATGGCAATTGCCCTTAAAATTAAATATATTAATATTCATTCCTTAGATTATAATGTATACGGATAATCAAAAGACAGTCTTAAAATTAAAATGAGGGGAGCCCCATGTGACAATAAATTTTAATTGGTGGATTAATCAGTATCTGGTGACGGTTGCCATTGGTTTAATGAATTCCCCTACGTTAAATTATGTTAAGGCGGACATCTGTGATTCGTGATATTTTAGACGGCCTAAATATAATGCACATTTTAAAGGAAATTCAATATTCCACCAAGGGTGTAGGCGTGTTAATGATATTATTTTTATTAAAAGTATAAAAATCTGTTTATAAAATAAAGCCCTATTCTCTTAATACTAATAACAAACAAAAATCCATAAAATACATAATTAAAATAACCACTTGTTGCTCTACACAGTAATATAGTGTGCCCCTCACATAGAATATCCTACTAGGGTCAAATTTGGAAGAGTACCTAGATTTATTGATATTATAATTAATACATAATTAGTCCAAATTAAAACCGTTTTTCTCTTGAAATTCATAATGAATTTATAATGTTGTATTCTGTCACAAAGAAAAGTCGTTTGATGATAAATATATAAATTTAGTAGTCCACAGAATAGTTCCAAAAGGTAAAAACTTAAAAACTAAAAATTAGCATAAAAGTTATTTTTCGCACCCTATTCAGAATCATTTTTTATTCTCCCTCATTGCTAGTTCATTTTTTAAAATGCACTTTAGATCACTTTTAGTAATAAAACTGTGTATAAATTTATTGGGGAAAAGCATGTTAGAACACTCGTGGATATTTTAGTTCTTGAAATACACTTACCACGACTTAAAAATGAAAATTTAGGCGCCGGACTGCCAAAAAACCAAAAAATAATTCGAAAGAATCTACTAAAATGAAAAATGGAGAGAGCGATCAGAGGCATGCACAAAATATAAAATGTCTAGCAACACGATTGAATTCCTCGATAAAAGCCGAAATTATTAAAAAAATTTAAGCCACGAGTCGTATTTTATTAGACCATTTCACAAACAAAATTACCTACCAGTCATGGGACAATCTTCGTTCCACTGCTCACAAATGGTTTGGTGCTCTTCATGCAGTAGAACGTACTTTGCCTTTCTCTGATATGCCTTGCAACATTTTCCTTTTGGTGTCACGTGCACTTCTTGCCGACTGGAATTGTATGTTTTTGAAAAAATCAAAACTTTATCCGAACTCATTGTAGTACTTCTTCTGTGACAGTTTTGCGCCAGTGTTCCATATTGTTTTGACTACACATTCCTTACAGTTCGATCAATTGATTTTTCGAATTTTGAAGGCCCAGTCCTTCAATATGAAGGTGTGGTGTCGTTTCATCAAAGTCGTTGTTTTTTTCGGCACAGAAACTCGTAAACTGCTTCCACATGAACTGCTGGGACTTTTTCGTATTCTTGGGCACATTGCATTTTATTTTCTCCTCGATAACCTCGGCAGAATCTTTTCCAAATGAATTCATGTTAGATCTGAATAGCCAGCCATACACGTAGAGACTTATCTGCGGATTTTATCCGCCGCGGTGAAAGCCTGCAGACAAATCTGTGCATTAGTGTCGGACCGCGTGCCAGTCCTGAACTTGCAAAGACTTGTCTATAGATTTAAACTGTATGCTAAGTCTTCGATGCCCACAAATCATAACAGTCTTTATCTCACAATTCAAATCCGCCGGTTTAATTTGGTTATTAAAAATGAGTGAAAATATTGATACCCGGTTTATGGGAAAAGAATTTTTAACGGGGTTTATAGAAATCTATAAAAATCATCCGGCACTATGGGAGACGAAGTCGAATGAATATTCCAATAAAAATTTAAAACAAAGGGGATATGAAGCTTTAATTGAATATTCAATCAATTTTTTCTTATTTGTTCTAGGCATTTTTGTAATGACCACACAAAACACTAAGAAAATCACTAAACTGTTAAAGTTTTCCACTAAAACTTTTGTCACGACTAAATTCCACAGTTTTGGCAAAGTCTGCGGATTTATCGGCAGTTTTTATCCACTAACGCACAGTTATGTCTGCGAGAGATTAAGTTTCTCAGATTTCTCTGCGGACATGTCTTTAAGTTAGTGGGGTAGCACAGATTTAGTCGGTCACAGACCAAGTCCGCAAAAGACCACATACTTAAACTGCGGCGGATAAAATCCGCAGATAAGTCTCTACGTGTATGGCTGGCTATTGGTAGACTCACATCACGGATTTGAAGCGATCTGAATGCAAAAGTGACAACTGTATGTTGCGTTTAATTTTTGTTTCCAAAGTCAATTCAAAATTAATTTTTTGGTGAAAACACCGAACTTGACGGACGAATCAGAGTCGAGAGTCATGTTAGGATTATCGCGGCAACACCAAGTTGACGAAAGCTTTTCATTGGTTCTTTCGATATGTGAGTGAAATGATCACCGTAAACTTCACAAATCTGACGGTGAATTTTCGCTGCTGCCAAGTTTCTTGCACTCAAGAATCGAATTACAGATGGTATCTCACAGTCGACGGGCGACTCAATTTTCTTAAACATTATAAACTTCTACAGCTCAGCACACAGACAGACGATACGGCTGCAAATGGCGTCTAAACGCGCGCAAAGCATGCTGGGAGCAGACGCGCAAGCGCACGGCGGCGATCGCGCGTCGTTATCATTCTCATTCACAAACGGACCTTATTTAAAAATACCCCTCGTATTTATTTTATGCGGCTTGGCGATACTGCTTTGTGTATAATACGTAGCTTACCTTGTTTAAACTTATTTGCCAAACCCACTCAGGGTTTTCACGGAATCCTCATCCTGTACATGTTTGTAGAAAATAAATTGAAATGTATATCTCAATAGGGAAAATTTCATACCTGGAACCACCCGGTTAAGGCTGCAACTCTAGCATTATAATTTCATCTTACATGACTTATATGGACTTCAAAAGTGTGTATTTTAAAAATGTTTTCTATGTGTAGCTCAACTAGTCACATCAGGGGTAAAAGGTCTGAACCAACAAAACTTAAGGACTGCGGGCCCTGTGGGAGTAACGTTATCGCAAGGAGGGCAACAATTTCAACTGCTTACACCACTGCAAAGGCCTAGAATGCAACAAGCTGGTATCCAGCAGAACATTACAGCTCGTGGAGTTCAGCGAACACCTATCACTATCAAGATGGCCGCACCTAATGCAAGTCAGTTGAATGAGCTACAGTTACATTTTAATTCTAAATGATGAAAGTTTCAAAATTTTTTGCTCTTAATTAATTTTGTCAATATTCAAAGCTCATTTGAAAAGTCATTCAGTCAGAAAGTAATGCATGTTTTTAAAAGTTTTTCACTACGTGTTGTTTACTTCTTTATGAGATTGTTTTTTATCGAGAAGACTGAAAAATAAACGTTCTTAGCTGCAGCTCAAGTAACGCTGCCGTCAAATGCACCTATGAGTTCATTATCAAACCAGCAACAACTGCAGTTCACCCTACAAAAGCAAGCTCAACTGCAACAGTATCAACAACTTTGTTTGAATCAACAGCAGAAGAATTTAACACAGAACATTGCCGCTAAGGTTCGACGAAGATCGAACACCTCTGACCCTCAACAATAACACCAGTTAGAGCTTCTGTCGTAAATTATTTTTTTACCTTCATACGAAACAAGTACTTCTAACAAAACTGCCCGGTATTTTAGTGCTTATCATCGCAAACTTCAATAAAAATAGGTAATTATTTGATTATTACGTATCTTTACAGAGATATTTTGATCTCAGATGCTGTATTGTCTTGCACAGTTGTTCCTATGTATAAAATATGACTATTTGTAATCAGAAAAACTCCACTATGTTTAATTCAGAGCCGTTTCCAAAGGTTACGATGAAATTTGGCCTATGAGAGGTCCAGCAATTTTCTCAAATGCATCCTAGTCTTTGGAATAGTGCTTTGAAGGTAACATCAAATTGCACCTCATTACGAACAATAACGAGTTAGTGCCAAATTAGAAGCCTATAGGATATTTCAATTGTTTTATAACCATTATTAATTCCAAGTCTGCTGCACTGTTCTTTTTTTTTGTAACCATCAACCTCGGCAATTCAATATTTTATAATCAAAGAAATATTGAAAAAAAAGTAGTTTCCAATTGCACCATTTTTCTTTATTGGTAATTAAAGGTTTTACATTAGTGCTTTTTAAAGTATTTGTTCCAAGCCTGATTTAATCATGTAAGCACTGTTACCAATCTTTTATTGTTTAAAATTTTAAAAGTGCAACTGCCATATCAATTTAATTGATTTAATCGGATCTAACCTCAAAAATAATTTGTCTTACTTCATTGAAGGTTATATCAATTAACAAGTAAACATAACCTTACAACTGTTTTTTATTCATAGGGAAATATAATATTAGTAATAATTTCTACTGTTAAATTATTAATAATATTATATTTCGTTATTAATCAAAAGCAGTCGCCTAATTCTCTAACACTAAATTAAATTTATATTATATCATCAAGAAAACTATTAAGAAAACATTTACAATAAATAACAATAAGCCGAGAAGGCTAAAAATAAATGTTTAATTATAAATAAACATTTAAATTGTGGGAACCGAGTTAAGATTGTTTTCTACGGCCAACCTTTATCTATTTTTTTCTTGGTTTTAATCTATTGGGTTCAAACTTTTTTTATACCTAATAACTTTGCTGAGTTGATGGAATGTGCCTCCATATTAATGAAGTGTAAAGGTAACTATTTACATCTATGTTTGGGCATCAGAATGTGTTAAATTTTAATAAGTATAAAACAAGTAATTGTAAGAGTGTTGTATTGTAAACATATGCACTAAATGTCGCTGGAGTAATTAAATCGCGAACTTTCATTAAATTAATAAGTCATTTTTTGCCACACTGCAAGGCTTAGCTTCAATATTTTCCGCTGAAATAAGTTTTCATGAGACAAGATAGAAGGAACAAATGAAACATATTTTACATTTTGTGAAAAATACGAAAACCGTTTGTTAAAATTGATGGGATGTTTATTTTAATGTGGTATATAATTGGGAAGTTTAGTCTTTTCATTATATCTTGGTATTAACTTTATGTACCAAGAGTGTAATTTATACTCCAAAAACACAAATGTAGGCTAGTTTGGCACAAAACAGAATTTTGAACAAAGTATTTAACAAAATTCCATGTCATGTCGAATAGCATTCTGTGTGTAAAATATTGTATAAAGTTCTGTAGATTTATGTTCTAAAATCTGCAGAAATTCGTTCAGATTGGCGCCATATCGATGCGCAAACGAGCAGTTTTTGGTATTCATCAATGATCACAGAGAGCAAAGAAGTAAATTTTTTACCACAGATTTACACCGCTACGCCGACGCTAACCCTGTCCACACTTAATATAATATAACGCCAAAAAATGTACCCAAAATAATACAAGACGCCAACAAATTAACAATATTCATGGTTATGTAAACAATTAATATGAACCATTGATAGCATTCTATATTATCCGCAGTCACAAGATTATTTTGATAGTTTTCGCATAGATGTCAACGTAATTGTGACCTATTTGTGCATGCTGACAGACAGAATTTCTCATAAATTTTGTACAAAATTCTGCTTCATGTCATACTAGCCTTCGACAGTCTAATATCAAAATTGTGGTCATATGGAAAATGCACACTTGAGAAGATATTAGTTTAATTACAAATCAGGCAAACCAGGCCTTTTATTATCTAACAAACAGTAATGGGAACCCGCAACTTACTTTCACCCCTAGTGTAACTCATACTCTGAAAAGGCAAACTTACATAGCCCTATGTCAAAATCATTTTGCCATGTTTACATTTCACAGTCCCATACACAACTGATGAATTGTCAACCAGCTATTGGTTCTTATGACATGATTAAATTGTTTTATCAGAAAATATTTTCTTAATTACAAATAAGGCAAAATTGTAAAAAAACAACTGTTTGCCTTTCATTATCTAACAAACGATAATGGGTACCCTCAACTTACTTTCACCCTAGTGTAATTGATACTCTGAAAAGGCAAACTTACACAGCCCTATGTCAAAATCATTTTATCATGTTTACATTTCAGTCTCCTACAAAATTAATGAATTGCCAACCATCTTTTGGGTTTTATAACATTTTTAAGAACATGAAATTGTTTATGAAATAAGATTTATTTAATGACATTTTAAGCAAAATTTTAAAAAGCAGTTGACCTTTTATTATACCGTGTGCTGACTTTGAATACGCTCCATAGGGAAAATACACGCGTTTGTGGAATTTTTATTGTGGAATATGTGGAATTATATCTACTTTTTATTCTTAGAATATCAAATTAATTGATTAATTTAAAAATATATGAAATCATTTATATAGATGGTGTAGTAATAGCACCAAATCCGATATGCGCATCCCGACGGCGTGGCTTAGTGGTTACGCATATGCTTTGTAACGCGAACTCGGGAGTTCGAATCCGCTCTTCAGTTTTACTTTTAATTTTTTTGTGGTAAGCCTTTTATATCTATAAATCCAACTGTGTTATTATTTTCTAAAAAACACATCATTCAAAATACATGCTTTTTTAGGTTTCATAAAAAATTAAATAATAATACAGTTTTATTTAATTGGTAAATTTACCGTTACACATTTAATAATAAACAGTAAATCGTTTAACGCTAATTATTAACGCAAATAAAAATGTAAATTAAATCAAATAGTCGAATGAAGTACATCTGGATTCAAAAAAGAATCAAACTATTAGAAAACTGTCTCCGCACTTGAGCAAGCGTTCTTGGTGTAATTTATCTACAACATTCAGTGATATTGGGTATTTACTGAATAATATTACAATTGCAATTACAAAAATAAACAATTATAATGTCAAAAATAATATAAAAAAAAGCCGAAGAGCGGATACAAAGCATATGCGTAACCACTAAGCCACGCCGGCGGGATACGCACATCGGATTTGATGCTATTACTACACCATCTCTATAAATTATTTCATATATTTTTAAATTAATCACTTAATTTGATATTTTAAAAATAAAAAGTAGATATAATCTCTGTAAAATTAACGTGCCTTCTGCGTACACCTTGTTTTGGACGCATTTTTCAACTTGGGGAGCAGGAAATTGAAAAATTCCACAAACGCGTGTATTTTCCCTATGGAGCATATTCAAAGTCAGCACCCGGTATAACAAACACTAATGGGAACCCAGAGCCTACTATCACTAGTGTAATTTATACTTAAAAAGGGCATACTTACTCAGCCCTATGTCAAAATCATTATAACATGTTTCAGAACATGAAATATGTACTAGAAAATATTTGTTAAATTACAAATTAGCCAAAATTGTAAAAAGCAGCTGTTGGCGTTGTGTTATGTAACACACACGAAAATTCATATATTATTGTATATTTTGCTGCTAAGACGTTTGTATGCTTAAACCGCTGCCTCTTTTCAACCCAATATTGTATTACAGCAGACGCTCGATAACTTAAACACCAGATAATGGAAACATCGCGCTAATGTAAACACAAAATTCTTACTATAGAATCAAATGGAACGCCCGATAACGTAAACAACCTGTACAGCTCGATAACGTAAACACTTCTTGGCGACGGTTAGTCGCCGATTTATGTAGGGGATTCCCCTCTGCGACACAGCTCAGTCGGTCAAAAGGGTTTTTATGATGTATATACGTGAGCCTCAGCAAATTATTTGTAGGAGCAGCGCTGATTTCATTTTAGTCGTTGTTAAACTTAAGCGAGGCATATTGCATGCGTTTATACATTACGACTATGGCATCCACATCCAATAAAAGAAAGTGTTTAAGATTGGGTGACAATGTGAAAATCATAGATGAGGTTGCACTAGGTGCCGGAGTAACACTATTAGCAAAAAAAAATATTAATTGTGTTATTAAACGTTTCTTTTAATAATTTGCCGTTTAATAAAATCACGCTCGCTAATGTAAACATTTCGATAATGTGAACACACTCGGATCTAAATTAGTTCACGTTATCGAGCGTCTGCTGTATTACAATTTAGCTTAGAGTGAGCCTGATTTGGTTGTTAGTTACATGATTTGGGAGGAGTTAACCCCTAGATATAATGACAAGAGGTTTACAAAATTGACATAAAGTTTCCTAGTTAAGTGATAACAGAAATTTAGTAAATTTCCATACATTTTTTCAAAATGTTAACAATTTCCAGTTAGCATCACAAATGAACATTTTAACAAAATTAACAAAAAAATGTATAATTTTTCTTTATTCTGTGTTACATTTGTTGCTTTTATATTCATGAAAATGTTGTTAAATTTAAATTTGAACGAGAGTACTACTTAACTTTCCATTCTGTACAAAACACGTAAGTTTTAAAACATATTATTCTGTATCATTCAAATTTTTTCAATCCCAACTGCACTGCGAGGTAAGTTCTGGTATTTTCAAGTGCGGATAATTATGTCGCAGTAATGGATGATGTTCGCCCATGGATTGAAAATATCCAATTAAAAGTCTCTTAGGAATGCTCATAGAACTTTTAATTGTTGCAATTCATTCTGAACTTTAAATTTTACTTCTTCTTCGACTTCTAATTAGGTCCTAGACCTGTTCCTTTGGTATCATTGTCGTCTGTTTTCGTGAGATATTGACTGCCAGCTGTTCCGTCAGCGTTTCGGAGGTCTGCCGGGTGGTCTTGTGTTTGGCTTTCCATTCCTTACTATTTTTGCCAGTCTGTTATCCGCCAAGCGATTAATATGCTCGTTCCACATCCTTCGTCTTTTCCTTGTCCATTTTACTGTCTTCAACATGGCATGTTGTTCTTATTTCATCATTTCTTACGTGGTCTAGCAGGGTTTTCCCACCTATAGATCGCAATATCTTCATTTCGCATGTTCTTAAAGCCCTTTTTGTTATTGAGGTGTCAGCCCTAGTTTCGGCGGCGTACGTAATGATGGGTCTAGTACATGTTTTGTAAATCCTAGATTTACCCTCAGTTGACATATCTTTATTCTTCCATTCTATATCTCGTTCTATTGGCTGATTGTCGATTGTAAGCTTGCTTTGGTTCTCGGGCAATTGTCAAGCATTTTGTTTTGCTGATGGATATTATACAGGGTTGGGCATAGCAATGTTACCATTTTTAACGCTAAATATCTTTTTAACAAAACATAATACACTTTTAATTCTTATCATAAATTGTTCTATACACATTTGGACTTTATGATTTAAAGATAGAATCTTTTAAATGACCACCATTTTCTGCAATGTAAGCTTGAAGACGTTGAGGGAAAATTGCCATGACTCGTAACATTTCCTCGGGGATAGCGTCAATTTCGACAGTAATGCGGTTTTTAACTCGTTTAAGTTATTGATAGGTACGGAAAAAACTATTTCTTTAAGGTACCCCCAGAGAAAATTATCTGCGGCTGTCAAGTCTGGACTGCACGCTGCCCAGGGAATATCGCCGAAACGCGAAATAAAACGACCAAGGGAACAAGTTACGTAGACTTGCTAACGATTGGTGGGCGGTTGAGCAGTGGCTCCATCTTGCTGGAAGTAAACATTTTCGATTCCTCGCTGATGTAACTCTGGTTGCAAAAAATTTATCAACATCTCTACATAACGCTCTGAATTTACCGTTATTGGTCGACCATTAACATCTTCAAAGAAGTAAGGTCCAATGATTCCCACTGATCCCACAGCACACCAAACAATCACCTTTGAACTGTGCAGTGATTTTTCATAAACTTCCCTAGGATTTGTGTCAGACCAATAGCGATAATTCTGCTTATTGACAAATCCCGCTAAATAGAAATTGGCTTCGTCGGACATCAGAAGCTGATTTGGCAAATCAAGATTGATTTGAACGGCACTGAGAATATTCTGACAACATACCAGTCGATTTTCTTTGTAGTTCTTGAACAACTTGCATCTTGTAGGGATGGAATTTTAGGTCCAAGTGCAAAATTCTTCGAAGACTCTTTCAGAAATGTTAAGAGTTAAGGAGTGCCGTTTTGCGGAACGTTTAGTGCTCAAATGCATTTCTCACTCCTTCAATATTCTCGGCATTTCTGATAGATCTTGTGCGACCCATTCCTTTTTTGTTGCGAACGGACACCTGATCGTGCCATTTCTTGATCCATCTGCGAATGGTCAGTCGAGATGGTGCATCCCCTCTACCTCTGTCTCCAAATTCCATACGAAACGCACGTTGTACTGCAGTAATTGACTGCAAATTTGCAAAAATCTCCTTGTCTTATTCCACATTGAACTTTTAACTTCTTGTGTTATTATTTTAATAACTTTTATTCTTGTTGTGTTGTTTGTATTTAATTTCTGTATGATGCTTATTATTGTTTGGGGGATTCCTTTTTCACGTAATACTTCGATTACATCCTGTAATCGTATTGTGTCGAATGCTTTCGTGATATCAACAAAGCATACGAGTGTATAGTAGGGTGGGTCATTTTTCTATGGAGAAAAAATATTGCGCTTTTGATTTCTAATGGTAGAATTATGTTGCCTTTACAGGAAAACAGTATAACAGTAGAATTTGAAGTAAATAGCAACTAATCTTCAGGTTGCGCTTTGTCTTAGAAGTTTACAGAAATCTGTGCGAAATACGAAAAACTTGAATATATTCTGGTAGTCATAAAACATAAATAGACTTTTTAGAATAAAATAACCATTTATTAATAATTAAAAAAAAATACAACAGAAAAAATAATACAAATCGTTAAATATTGAAGTCTTGCTTGCTCTGGAATTTAGGCATTTTCTGCGAGATTCGAGTTTTAATTTTATCGCACCCTCTCTTGCCCTTTTAGTATACAGTTTTGTTGACGACTGTGTTACCGTTTTGACGGCTCGTTCAACGACCTGGGTGTGACTAGGAAGAATAAAAACTCTTCCTCTTGTTTATTCTCAATCGATAGTTTCAGTTGTTCGTTTGAAATTGTCGTCAATATTGGTGGTTCAAACAAGTTTTCTTGGTCGTGATAACACGGTGCCAAAAAATTTAATTTTGGTAGGTGATACAGTCGAGTGACACTAGTTTTATCCATATTAAGCCGCGTACAGACCAAGTTCGCGAATAGTTCGGGAACAGTTCGCTAACAGTTCTCGAACCGCCGCAGAAGTCGGTGTGTACTAGAGATCGCGAGGAGTTCGTGTCGGTTGGGGAGTTCGGCCAAAGTTCGCTACTTGAGCGGTAATTTCAAAGAAACTGTTAGCGAACACGTGTTAAACAGCAGTTCTAGTGTGGACGTTTATGGGTGATGAGTGATGACCGATCGAAGCACGACCACCGAACTTCTCACGAACTGCCTTCAAACTAAATGACGAACTCGAGTTTCAATTTAGAAAACAGTAGTGTGAACGCGGAGCTTGCGAACTGTTCGCGTACAGCTCGCGAAGTGTTCGTGAAAAGCTGTTTTGGTCTATACGCGGCTTTAGATAGAATACGTCTAGTTCCGAGTTCCCGAACTTTCTTGTCTTCATCGGTTACCATAGCTAGCAAAGTATTTTCCGATTGAGCAAAGTAGCTATTACGCTGAATCACTGGGTCTATAATTTTTAGGAGATCATCTGACAAGTAGCGTGAGTCTACAATTAACCGGTATACATGTCGAGATCCATCTTTACATGATGGATGTAGTTTCACTCTAAACCACATTCCTGCGTAAACATTCATTACGTAAATCGCCAAATTGACCAGAATGCCAGAAGGATTCTCAGTTGCAACGTATAAACGCAGGATTCTATTTGCTCGTGTTAACCACCTGACATGTGAAAGTTTTCCCGGTGATTTATTTGCCGAATCTTCTGGAAATGTTCCTGAGTTGACAGCACAACAAATTTTATACAGATAGGATTGATCGGTACTTACGTCTGTTTTAGTTATCTGGGGGTATTTCTGCAGCTATTTTTTTTGTATGACACTTTGGTTTCTTATACATGAGGAAAACTACCACTTATATGCAACAATTTATTTACAACAATTTCCAGATAACAAAATCACGAGAAGAAATAACAATAATAACTGCATGCTCATTGCTGCTGTACTGGAATGGTTTTGTTTACCTTCCCACGCCATCTTATAAGGGTAAAATAATTTACGTTTGCAGCATCGGAAAGTACGTGTTTTCGCCAGAAGAATGTGGCTGCTATTGTTCAGCATCCTCTCTGGGAATTTCGGAGGGTAGCTTGCGTCGCTACACAATAGGTTTCCTCTCACAAGTCTCGAGTAATTTTCCTATAGGATCCGAGAATGTTTTCAGTCCTGATGTAGTTCCATCAAGATGTTCAAATAAATGTCGAAGAGGCAACTCGTTCATGTGCAAAAGACATACGATCCTCTGAAGTGGCCTTTGTAAATGTTTCAAGTAATCTTATCATCCACCGTATTTTCCCGTGTTTGGATTTGTCCCATCGCATCCAATCGCAATAAGACCTACTGTAGTTAAATCTTTTTTAAGAAAAAAAACTGATAATCAACCTTTTTATGCCTTTGGCAGTCCCACAATCTGGCACAGTGTAACCCAGATACTGAGACCCTGGCTCTTTTATTAAAGATATATGTTCTTCGACTATTATTTCATTGTAATACCTACTGCCTTTTTTTGTTTTCATCCGTGTCTTGTCTTTTCGTCCGTCAAAATATAAGCCTGTACTTCAGCTAGTTTGGTTTGTGTTTCAATCTTTGTCCGCGCTTGAAACCTTTCCCTTCTGATTTTGCTTATTATTCCTGGTTTTATTCCTTTTATTACATTTGAAACAATTGCAGCTCCAGCTCTGTCTGAAACACCAAACCTGTCACATGTCATCGATAAAGGAGAATAGTCTATTCGTCTTTTTTTCTGTGCTTCGATCTGTCTTGGTAAACTATTTCCTTCTGGACCTTGTCGTCAGACTCTTCAGAGCTCGATTTTAATTCAATGATTTCTTTATTGGTACTGGGAATTCGTGATTTTCGTTTACTTTCGCTCCTTTGTTTTCTCTTTAACCGCGTTTGTATCTTCTTAGTTACTTCTTTGTCAATACCGCCGATAATCATTCTTTGACTGGATCGTTAATCTTGTAAAAAGGCTTGGAACCTTTTTTTCTCTTGGACAAACACAACAATCAAACTCCGGGCATTTGCAATACGAAATATCAAATAGTTTTTAACTTTCAATCCGAAATTCCTTCACCTTATCGGCAAAAGATGGTTTACTGTGAGATTTCTTTATTTTTTTGACATTTTTCACGAAAAGATTTTATAATGTCAATTATTATTGTATGGGAGACGACTGGAATTAAAGCCGAAGCCCATATTTCTTCTAATTTTGATGTGATAATTGTAGCAACATCTGCAAATGACGGGTCTTTCGCATTTGTTTCGATTTTTAACTGCTGTCTCGTCCATTCATAAAACTTTATTACATCCTCTTGAGTAGGTAAAACACAGGGACGTAGCAAGTCAATACCGGGCCCTGGTGCAACCACAGTCTCCGGGCCCCCCTTTTATCATTTCATACAAAAAAAGTTCAATTTTAAATAACCATTTTATTGCACAAAAAATGTATGGTAAGTGGTAACAAACGTAATAACATAACACAAATGCAAAACTAATCCTAATTTATTTATAAAAGTTTACCTTTCTTGCTTTTTCATTGGCAAATAATGAAATTATTTTATTAAGGTCTAAAGTTCTGGCTGTCTCATTTTCTATTGATAAAATTGCCATGCTAGAAAGTCTGCTTTGCGACATTTTACTTCTCAGATAATTCTTAATCAATTTTAAGATTGAAAATGATCTCTCCGAACTTGCTACCGATACGGGAATCGTTAGAAAAAGTATAAAAGCACAGCACATTTCTTTGAATGAACTCGAGATCATTTGATCGCAAATAACTAATTTCGCCAAGTCATTAATCGAAATGTCTGAATTGATCTCATCTTTATAAATGCGTCTAAATGACAAAATTTCTTGCGATAGCGAATCCGATAAATCATTGGAATAAAACTTGATCAGATTTTCAGATAGGAGTACCAAATCAACATCAGAGTAATCTCTCAGGACCGAAGGAAAAAGTACTTCAAATCTTTGAACTACGCTGTTTAACCCTTTGAATCGGTTTTCAAGTTGTGATATAATAACGTCCAACGTTAGATTAAACACCGACACACGGAAGTTTTCTTTGGAGTTGGATAGTCGTTCGTCACATGACAACTCATCGAATTGTTTTTTCACTTTACGGATTCTGTGATTTTTGAAACTTGGATCAATTCCCCAGTTACGACCTAAATCAGCTGCTTCATTTGCAATTTCTTCAAAACTTCCCCTCATCTCTGCAATATCTCTCCTAGCAGTTTCCAAAAGTTTTGACGCTCTGTGAATATCTTGGTTTTTACTCTGCAGTGCATTGGACACAACTTTTGTGATGCTCATGATTTTATATTCCATGACTATCATTACAACTGTTTCAAAATTTTCGAGTTTTTTCTTCAATCCAAGTGCTTCATTTCGTTCGGTTGCTTTCGAGCTTGTCAAAGTTAGTTTTGTCAAAACTTGTAAAATTTCCCGATAGTGAAACCTCAAGCTATGAAGAGAATCATAACGAGACGACCATCGCGTGGGACACAATCGTTTTAATGTGTGCTTCTTGGATTCGAACATTTCCATCAGCATTGCCCATCGTTTGATGCTATGTGCAAAAAATGCATACAGACTTTCCACAACGTCGTAAAAATTTTGTAATTCACTCGAAATTTTTACAGAGTCATTAATAACTAGATTCAGATTATGTGCAGTGCAGTGTAGGGTAGACCGGGGTCGAAAGTAACATTTTTAATTCAAACACCATTTTCTTGAGAACTGTAATAGATATAAAAAATATTTATCGTTCAGGCCTTAATTGCATATTTTACAATATTAAAACGTGCCATTTAGGTTTTTGGATAAATATAGTAAATAGTTATTAGCCAAAAATTAACGTGGCGTAAAATGTTACAACCGCCCCTGGGTCGGCGTCGATAGTAACACAGTGGTGAGAAGCTTAAAGAAATGTTGTTTATTCAAAAAAAAAGTTATATCCTTACAGATTAAAAGAAAAACGTGTGCCTATATCAGGCGGAACAGTGAACTTAACGTAACGAATTATTATTATCATTCTGAATCACAATTTTGGCAAATGTATAAATCTTCCTGTCCTGTGCATTCTTCATGTGACCAATTCTTGCATTCAATGCATTGCACCCAATCTTCCCCTGGCTTACTTGAACTGTATGGTTCACAGCATACAAGGCAAAAATAGTCTTCATCTTCTTCATCACTCTCTTCTTTCTTGTTTTTTTTCTTTGGTTTATCCTTCTTAGGAGTATTTTTTCGTTTTGGTTTAGGGTCAGACAAATATCTCTTAACGCTTTTTTTCTTCTTCTCCTCATATTCTGCCCTAATTTCTTCCTTCTCGGGGGTATCCGTGTATATGGCCGATTTTCTTTTCTTTTTTCTTTCTTTCCTTGTATTCTAGGCGGAGCTTTGGGGAAAGGTCTAACTGCTTCCGGTGAAAACTCCTCAACTGGGATAAGGCGCGAAGTTGACGCTATAGATTCATTTCTCAGTTCATTGTTAATTTCATCTAAGGCAGGAACAGGTGTCGTTGGTGTGGGTTCTTCATTATGTTGATTACTCTGCTCATCTGGTGTAGGTTCATTTCCTCCATTCCCTGGTTCTGTCGTGTTAATATCAGCTACATTGCCAACATTATTTAATGGTGCAGGCCGATCTGTGACATAAGATGGTGCATAATCTAGAGCTGTGAATATACGTCTGTTATAGGGAAATATTCCCGTGCACCTAAACCCTGCTTGAATATTGCTTGATGTCAGCGCCATCGGAAGTGCTGTAGCTACTATGTATGGGATATTATAAATCGTCATGGTTTTTCCAGGATTACTTCGCATCCATCCATCGCAGGCAAAATTAACTGCTTTTTTTAAAGGCGCGTATACAGAACGGTCTAGTGGTTGTAATTTGTGTGAGCAATGAGGCGGGAAGGACAAAACCACTATGCCGTTCTCAGAGCAGTAATCCAGGGCTTGAATAGAAATATGCGACGCGTGATTATCAAGCAGTAGGAGGACTTTGTGATCAGTAGTTGCTGACGTATATTTCTGGAAGTGTTGTAAAAATTTAAGGAATTCTTTCTCTTGCATCCAACCGCTTGCGTTTCCGGCGCCAGTGCTTCCAATTGGACCATCCCGGATAAAATGTTCTTGGTAGCGAATCCTCGGAAATATGAACATCGGAGGTACAAAATTTCCAACAGCATTTACCGCGCAGGTTAACGTGACCAAGGTTCCACGTTCGGCAGACGTCATTGCTCCAACCTGCCTTGTTCCCCTTTTAGTGACAATTCTATTGGGCTTTTGGGCTGTTGTGATACCCGTCTCGTCAACATTGTATATGTCTTTAGCTTCCA